>BMAV01003967.1:115023-127069 GCA_019973955.1 Trichonephila inaurata madagascariensis
ATAGAGCTTATATGCTGTAATATTTTTTATAAATTATGTATACATTTTTTAGAAGTTAGAAATATTTTAAAATCTGTTATGAGAAACTTGTTCGTTTATGTGAAACAAGTTTTCGTATACTTTGATCTGTGATTATGATTAAAAGTCACATTCAAGAGCTTTGATGAAAATGTGTTATTTAATATTTTTGTGGATGCTACCTTTCCATGTTTCAGCATCACTTTTAGAAATGACATTCTGCTCTGATATACTAAAAGGACGTTAATTTGGTGCTGATATTTGTAAAAAGATCTTTTTCTTCTTTTTTTTTTTTGTATTTGCAATGACATATATATAAAATACATATAATTTTGATGCAATTTTTTTTATTCATGGCTTATTTGGCAATACTTTTATTAATGATGTTTGTGCAGTTATATCTGTTTTTTAAATATAATGAAAATATATTTTAAAATCTGTTGTTAATTTATATAAATAGATTTTCCAAATAAGAATACTTTTATCTGTGATAACTATTTTAATAATTACTGAGTAGCCATTAAAATAGCATTTTCTGTGCCTCTTCCTGAGCATAAGATTTCGTACTCTAATACTTTTAAAATGACATAAAATTTTCTTGCATTATTATTTCAAAGAGCATCAAATTAATCTATTTTTCATTTATGTTTAGTATCCTTTGAAGGTAGTAGATTCATTTTATTATTCGTTGTTAGATGGCATTTCTGGTGTTGGTGTAAAAATAATATTAAATTTTGAATTTGAAATAATAAAAATATCTAACTTTATTTATTAAAATGTCTTCAATTCATTTTCTTATTAAAGGAAAATTTTAGCTATTACATATTACTGTCCTATTCATTAAATTTTTGAAGTGAAACTTCTTAGCGCTCGAGAGTGAATGAGAAATTTGCCCAGTTTTGCGTAACGGTGAAAAAGCGAACGGGAGTTGTCTCCCCTCATCCCCTCGAATCATCACCATGATGACAGGATAGCGAGTTGGGAGGAAGAGGGAGAGCAGGGACACTACGTGACTTGCGTCATATCCGTGTAAAGTTGGAGGATTGTTCACCTCCGATTGGTCAACTTGCCCACCTTCCTATTGGGGGTCCTTTTCCCCCAGACCCGGGAACATCTATCAATGGTTGTATGAGATGCAGTGACTTTACGGTGTAGACAAAATAGCTCTCGCGGCAAAAGTGTGCTTTTTTGAAATATTTTCTTAGATTGCTTGCTACATGGCAATGTTTTCGTTGGCTAATTTGCTTTTTTGACTTTTATTTGCGTTGAATTATTATATTAATTCTAGTCAGAATGCCTAAATCAAATGCACAAAGAGGATAAGTGTTTCGTGAAAGAAAAAAAAAAAAGAAAAACTAGCAGAGTCCAGTCGGAAAAATGACAAGAAAAAAACAAACAAAAAACAGAAAAATATTGCAAATTTATTAAGTGCTGCTGCCGAATCTCCATCAGAGTACATGAGAGAATATCAAGCACGAAAAAAAAACTCTGCAAAATACTCTCTTAATGCTCAGTTTAAGGGATGGGAATGCTATTGAGACTCTTCTCATGACTGTGAACAGATTAATACGGACTTAGTAAACCACCCTGTGCCTATAACTACATAGCCCTCAACAAGTCTAGTGCATGTTGGAACTGATGCATGTTAACCAATAATAAATTCTATCTTACATTACAAAGACTATGATTCCCATAAAAATGCTCACAAAGATTTTCAAAGGCGATTCATTGATAATTGTTCAATTGATACGGGCGTTCAATTTATGATAGATTATGGTTTAGAGATGATTTGAGAACATATGTTGCTGAGCACAAAAAATATTTTACCGGGAATAAATTTAGAAGACACATTAAAGCATGCTGCTATTGCCGACAAAGTTTAAATAGGAAAAGTATACCAAATTTATCAAAATATAATGGTATTGTATACCCAGAAATTCCAGGACATCTTTCTACTTTGGATTTGGTATCAGAAAGACTCATTTCACCACGAATACCTTTCATGCAAATTAGGTGATTGAGACGTGCTCGGTCAATTTGGAATATTAGGGTAAATAATCAATGTTCCAACGTCGCCAAAGAAGTTTCACTTCTATCGTTGGACGTTTCATGCACCATTTTTTTTATAAATCAAATTATACAAAATAATCGTAATTTTAAAAATTGCACCCATTATAAAAGATTAATGTTCAATCAATTGATTCAGGACGAGGTATAATATTTTTCTTTCTTCTTTTATATAATTCATTGTTAAAATGGGAAGAGCCCTTGATTATGCATTTTTCTACATATTTTAAAAGGTTAAAGCAGTTGATTTCATCTTCTACTGAATTATTTAAAAAATATATGAATAATTTAAGTAGAAAGATAATCACTGCTATGTTTTACTAAATTCATTGAATGTTTATGTAGCTCATTAATTTTTTAGTTTTTTTTACCATTAAGAATAATGAAATAATTAGAGAATGTTTGAAACTATTGAGGATTCTTATTTATAATTTGATATATTTTTTATACAAGCAGTATTATGCACTGATGTAAATAATTCCCAGCTATATTAAAATTATCATAAAAGCAGCATTTTATTTTTTTTTCAAATTCTGTGATCTGATATATGCTGGACATACTCTAGTCATTTTAATACCGCAATACTTATAGTACATACAATAAGCAAATGGCCATTATCGTGGTGGCATTATTTCTTTTGAGTCGTGGGCTCAAGTCTTAATGCCACTATAAACTTTTTTGTTGATGAACCAATTTATTTTGAATGTGTTGATTCACAAATGTCTGTCACATTGCCATAGTGTGGATGTTTGGAGACTTTGGTGCTAGCTCAGATTCATTCTCATCACCAGACCGCAGAACAAAATCATGAGGTCTGCCACCCAAATCTTCATGTTCCTTTGAATTGTGACATTAATAAACAATTAAATCAACCACAATGTTTATTAACCATGGTAAGTAGTAAAATCAAACTTATGTTTTGATCAAAGTGAATAGAGAATTTTCAGAAACCAGCATTTCTATTAAGAGTGTCAAACTCATTATTTTAAATGGTAATTCAATTTTTTTTTTGTGTGTGCTTTAGTTATACTAGAAATATTCATTGTATAACAAAAAAACGACGTACTAAGAAGTTATCCTGATGAAACGATAATTTTTGCACACATATATGTTTGGATGTATAAATGATTCACTTTTGATGGCTAATAACTGACTAAACAAAGCTCTAGTGCCTTTTAAAGGAACATCCGGATGGTGTGTAAAACAGAAAATGTTCCATTGCTAAGATCTGATTGTGGTAGGCATGTGGTCTTGGTGGCAAATTCATAGCCGATGTTGTATGACTGTTCATCTGAAGAACAGCTGCGGTGCCAAAGTTAAAAGAGTTTGATGTCCAGCTCAAGTGTTATCTCTGTTGCTTGAGCGTGGCTCAAAATTAAGAATTCTGTTGCCAGTAGCCCTCCAGGTGCTGTAGAGTGGGACATAATTAAGTGTTGTAATCCAGTGTCAAAACGTAACTTGCATTCAAATGTTATTCCGTCGTTTCCAACTGTACCAATGCATCGCAGATGGATTGGCCAATAGTATGCAGATCTCACTATTTGAGAGAAGTGTAATTGGACTGAAAGAAATTGAATGTTTAAATCACCAGATCGCTCGACATTTGAATTGAAGTAATGCTACCATTTGATTGATGTCAGCAAGTAGAAATGAGTCCTGCCCACACAAATCGTTAAGAAGGTAGCAAAGGCACAGTAACTGATGCTCACAGCCTCATGTGCACCCAATTCAACGAATGGACATGTAATTTGGATACCAGTAAGAGCAGTGTGTATCGATAGGCAAACGTGTGCTGAGGTCGTGAAGGCCATTGTATTGATTAGAATCTCATGGACTGGAATAGAATTGTTTTTAGTGATGAGTTCCACTTCAAGTTCAGCCCGATGAGTAAAGACATGTTTGGGGAGGTCCATTACGGAGGTGGATATTCATGGGACTTATATATATCCACCACACAGCTCAACAAGATAGCCTGACCCCTTTGGTTGCCATCCATGACATCTCGACTGCACAGCCATATGTCCTCGAGATTCTCTACTCACAATGTTGTCCCTTTCACGAATTGCTGCATTAACATTTCAATAAGATATTGCCAGTCACATACAACTTACCTTTCTACTGCTTGTTTTTGTGCTTCTTCATTAGTTCCCTGCACAGTTCATTCATCATACCTCACCCCAATATAACACATTTGGGCTACTAATATGTTTATACCGATCTAATTCCCGTATTGGAATGGGCATGGCAAGCAATCTTGCAGGAAGACATCCAAAAACTCTGAGAGTCAATGCCCAGCAGGATAACATCAAGACCACAGATAGCCGATTCATTGATTTTTTTTTTTATTTTTGTTTGTAGTATTTCCTATAAACTGTTGATGTTTTATTTTTAATACATATGCATCATATCTACCGATTTTAATCTCCTTCAGATATTCGTTCATGTGAATCACTTTCTATGTAATTGAGTGGTCTAAATTAAATGTCTTGAATGCAATGACTTAGAAGTCACCATCAACTTTGAAGTAATATAGTCCTTTTTCTATGAGATTTTATAAAATGAACATCTGTAACCTGTTTTTTATATTAATTGGGACTCCAAATTAAGTCACCCTTTTGGTATTTCTTGAAACAAATATTGCAGCTGTTATTACTATATTGAATTTAGATCTTAATGTTTTAGTAAATGGGGAGTTGCATAGAATATTAAAATATTTTTTTCCTGTAAACACTAATATATTCTTGTTTTATAAAGTAGCTTAAAATATTTAATTCTTGTAGAATTATGTGATCATTTTTACTTTCAATTGAGTAAAATATAATTTTTATTTTATTTATTTTCTAAACTTAAGATTTGTTTGATGAAAAGTCATGATAAAGGAAATTGGGTAACCTTAGCAAGCTTTCAATTTATTTATTCCACACATCCAATGTTATTTTTAATGTGTCAAAAAAATATGATAATATTATGAAAATGCAATTGCTTTTAAAAATGAATTATAAATGCTATTATTCTTTAAGTTTTTATTTGCCACAATTTAGAGTTTTTTTATGCAAATTATTTTTAGAAGTTTTAGTTAGTATTGCTGATTATTATAGAAGTAAGATAGCAGGTAGTTTATCTTAAAATATACCTTTAAAAATTTTGAAGTAATTGTATTCCTTAAATTTTTGAGTTCTGTAATTTGGTATTTTTCATAGTTGTATCTATTTAATTCATGGACTAGAGTTAAAAACGAACGGAAATTGAAACAATTTTGTTCTTGTGTATAATTGTTTTTTAGTTTCTAAAGGTTTTACCTAGTATTATTATAAGTAATATTATAAAGAAATAAACTATGCTGTTGTTTAATTTTCTATATAACATTATTAGTGATATTTGGATGGATATGTATCTAGTGTTACAAAATCCACATCTATTTATCAAATTTCTGATTTTTTAAATATGTAAGCCTTCATTTATACATTTTTCTATAGTGTTTACTTTAACAATATGCTGGCATATTTGTGTCCAATTTTTTTTATTATATTTCTTTGTACACATCTTTTGTGATATTTTTATGTAATAAATAAAATTTTGACATGGTAGTTTGTTTTTTTATTTTCCATATTTATGATTATGTTGCTTACTCACTTTAAATTTGTTGAATAGTTCTAAATTTTATCACACACAAAAATTTTCTCAAAATAATTCTTGTATTATTTTAAGTGGAGCACATTTAATTTATTTTTTACTCTTCAGCAACACTTTTATATTCCTTTAACATTATTCCTTGTCTCTGCCCTTTTTCACTTATGTCTGAAAAGAAATTAAATTACTCAGAAATGAATCAAAACTTTATAGATCTGATTACCTCTTTCCAGTATCTCAATCTTAGATGTATATATAAATAGATAGAATTTTTGATTTTTATGTATACATAAATTACATACTGTTATTATTTTTTTTCATGGTTACAATTTTCTTATATTTTGTGTGTGTGACAAGAATTATAGAGTTTTTTGAAGTATTCATTTTTCATTACCTGTGTAAGATAGAGCTCGGATTTTAAACTAAGTTACGAGATTTTGTTTCCTTTTAAATCTGTATATTAGCCTGAAATGAAACAAATGTGTTTGTGTTATATCTTTTGGTTGAATGCATCATCTTCTTATGGGAAAGATTAAATGTGTAGATAAGGACTAAGGAAGATTTTGCTGTTAATACTCCAATATAATTTTTTTTATAAAAAGCAACAACTTTGAACTATATGTAATAGATACTTTCCTCTTATTTTAGAATGGGGTATATTTATTTGAAAAATGGAGAAATTTAATATTTCCTCAGTAATTTAGCTTTATGATTGCTGGGACATGGTATTATGGACAAAAGGAATGTTGAGTGTATTACAGTTGTGTAAACAAAATCCAACAATTTTGTGTGGGATTCATTGTGAGCAAAAGACTGAGAAACTCAGTTTTATATTTTCGAGCCATTAATATGAGACTTTGTAAAATAAGATTGAGAGGGAGATGTTACAATACTACCTTTATTTCTGCTCACACAGAACTACTGAAGAAAAGGATGAAGCAAGGAAAGATAAATTTTATGTTTTACTTGCGAATCCTTGTCCTGCGCAAGACATGAAGTTTGTAATTGGAGACTTCAATGCCAAGATCTTGAGATCTCAAGTCTCCATGCCGAGACTAATGGGAAATGGATGGAGACTATTTAAGTTTGCCACTTTGAAGAATTTGATTATTGCCAGAACTGCATTCCCACATAAGTATATTTGGCGATCACCTGATGGTTTAACTCTAAACCAGATGGACCACATACTTGACATCGTAGCTATGTGATGGATGTGAGAAGTTACAGATTAACAAATCTGGATTCTGACCATGTGCTTATCTTGACCAAAGTCAGATAGAGAATATGCAATAAATTCTATTCTAAGAAAGAATCCATGTTTCAAATGAATCATTGCCAAATTGAAAGATTCAGTTACTCTTAAAAAAGTATAAGCTCAAGCTGCACAATGATATAGAGCTAGAAAAAACAAAACTCCAAATTCTGATATAAGTTGGCTCTGTAAAAGAAATAATATTGCGATCAGCACTTGGAAACACTCCCAAAAAATTAAAATCTAGAACAAGAAATGAGATTGGTTTGACGACGAGTGCAAAGAGGCCTGTGAAAACAAAAAAAAATCACTTACTGGATGATGATACAAAAAAAAAAAAAAGAATTATTCCAGAAAGTATGAAGAAAAATGGAAAAGAATCTACATAAAAATAAGAAAAGAGCATTCAAGAGGAAATGCTAAAAAATTTGGAAAACTTGAATAACTAAAAAGAATCCAGGAAGTTTTGCAAGCTAATCTATAATACAAGAAAAGAATTTAAACTAAGAACTATCTCATGTAGAAGAGTAAAAATGGATATCTGCTTGAAGGGAGAGATGAAAGTGACAACCCCTCTGATACTGTTGAAGAAACTTAAAAGATAATACATCGGCTGAACCCGATGATATACTGTCTGAACTACTGAAGATAGATGAACCTGACTTTATAAATGCAATTCATAATATGATCAGAATTTAGGAAAAATACCCATTGAATGGGAAGAAGGCTCCATCCGCCCAATTTTCGAAAAGGAGAGATCAACTTGAATATCCTAATTATATGGACATTACTCTTCCCAACACGGCATATAAAATATTCTCTTAACTTACTATATTCAAGACTCTGCTACCTTTTATTGATAAGGTGTTTGGAAATTACCAGTGCGGATTTAGATCCCTAAAATCTCTACCATAGACCGAATTCGCATGCTTTAAGACAAATCCTTGAAAAAGGAATACGGTATTAAAACTTAACACCTATTAATAGATTTTAATGCGGCGTATGACATCATTAAGAGAGATAAGTGTTATTTAAGGCAATGGCAGAGTTTGGGAATCCCCACTAAGCTTATTAATTTAACCAAAGCTATACACTTAGTAATGTGAGATGCAGTATCAAAATCCTTTAGCCGAGACTTTCATAACTGAAACACGCCTACGTCAAGGACACTCCCTGGCTTACCTGCAAGGGCGGCTCTAGGACCGGACTCTTGCCCGGGGCGGCATTTCGATCAAATTTGAAAATATATTTTTTATTGTTACAAAAAAATTGATATATTTTATGAAATGCTATTGTGTCTGAATTTGGTATTTCATTTAACGTATCTTAATTTTTTTTACTCTGTATATTTCATGACAGTTTTCTTATATGTTGAAACTTGAAGGGTTTGAGGCGGGGAGTATATGTTAAAGCATAAAGTTTAATATGTTTACACATCTTTGACTAGTAACTTTCTCCCCATTCTGGAGTGAGGTCACAAGTGACATTCATTTCACCCTTATGATGTCCGGTTCCAGCTATCCAAAAGGGGACAAGGGTAATAAGAGGTTTGGGTAGATACAGAGCCACAGAAGATGCTTTATTTTAGTCTTGAGTGTAGTTATTATAAATTAAAACAAACGCTTGTGGTCCCCACCATTAGTAGACTATTTTTCGAAGAAATTAAACTGCTTAAATTGACGATTCCTTGTCTTTCATTTCATTCGTTTGAAATAATAACGAGTAATTACATCCTTAACTTCAAATTTTTTAAGACAATATATATAGAGAGAGAAAAGGGCGGCAAAAATTGCTAGAGCCGGCCCTGTTACCTGCTATTCAACAAAGAAAAGTGCATTAGAGATAGCAAATTAGACCGAAGAGGCACCTAGGGCAGGGGTCGGCAACCTTTTGAGTCGGAAGAGCCAAACATTACAATTTACAAAGTTTTTAAAGAGCCACAAAAATTTTTCTTGCCAACAATAAATAGTATTTGCATAAATAAAGTTTTTTGATAAAAAAAAACTAATCTCTTCGTATGAAAAAATATCTACTTATTCATATATAAGTAGTGTTTTTCACAAAAAATTAGATAATATATATATGGCATTATTGGATAATTACTTATTATTTAAGTAAAATTTATATATATAAAACGATTAAACATTTACTTAAAACACTAACCTGTACTTCAATAGCAAACAAATTCAATGGGAGCGATGACTTTGCATGGTTATTCAAGAAGAAAATCTAAACTTTACTAAGCAATGTAACTTGTACTTAAAAATAAAAAAACAATAACACATTTGAGCAAACAAATTCAATGAGAACGTTGGCTTTGCATGATTTTTTAGAAAGTTTGGATAAATTTGGCTCATAACTTGGTTTAAGTTTCAAACACGATTCTATAAATTTTTGTTAGTTGGCTTCTTTACTTTTTTAATTGCATATATTCACGCAAGAGAACGCTTGCTCTTGTGAATATGTCGATCCGAAGATAGTCAGCACTCCAAATGTCAACTTCACCTCACTGTAGCAATCTGGAACACTATTCCATGCGTCGAATATAAGTGCCTCAACTCGCGGTATTTCTTTTAATGCTTTTAACTTTTGTTGCGTTACGTACATACATTTCTGGACCTCCAACTTGCTTTTCAACTCTAAATTTTACTCTCCACAAAGCTTTACTGTTTAAGGCAGTGCTCCGCAACCCCCGGTCCGCGGATCAAATGGTACCGGGCCACCTGTTTCATTCCAACTGAATTTAAATTCCTAGTTCTATACACCAAATTAAAAAAAAATATATCTGTGTTCCATTAAATTTTTTTTTTAAAAAAAGGGGCCCCCGAAGGTAGTGACATAAATCTTTTAATGTTTTAAAAAGCAGAAAGAAAAGAAAAACACAGCAACTATTTTCTCTTTCAGTTAGCAGAGCATCTCTACTTTCTCTCGCTGGCTGCCCCTGGGTCAAAGCATTCCCTTCTCTCCACCCCATTCGAGGGGGGGAGGGGCAGCATCCGCCTTTCTCGGGTATCCGGCCCTCTTGTTTCATCCTCCGGTCGGTGGAATCAGATTCCTCGGGAGTCAAAGGGATTGCGGGGGCGGCCACGCCTTAACCCTCAAATACACAGGTGCCGAATGCACGTGTGAATGTCGTTTCCACAAAAAAAAAACCTATCTGTGTGAAGCGGGGCTTTCTGCAGTAACAGCAACCAAAACAAAGCAACGGAATAAACTGGACATGAGCAACACACTTCGGGTGTCATTGTCTCCGATTACCCCCAGATGGAACCGTCTCATTGAAAAGAAACAAGCTCAGGGTTCTCATTGATTTAACGTTCTAGTAAGTTAAAATGTTAAATCACTTTATTTATTTTTTGGTGTAACTGTTTATTTTGAAGGCATAATTAAATAGAATTAAATTCTTTATTATATTATTAATATTCTTTATGTATTAAATACAATTAAATACATTTTGCTATAAATCAAAATAATCTAAAATATAAACAATCAATGTCCCCCTCCCAGCTTGCCGCGGTAAAATTATCAAACGTTGACCGGTCCGCAGCGATAAAAAGGTTGCGGAGTACTGGTATCTGACTACGTTCGGAACCGTGATTTTGCAAAAGCGCATAAATGGATAATTTTCATGATATTTAGTGTCACTTAGATTAGAATACATGTATACAATTGTTTTAAGGACATTTTGACAAAAAAAAAAATATTTAAATACAATATTTTGGCAAAAAATTAACTTAGAATAATCTTTCTTCAAAATGTTCTCCTTTTGTGAAAACGCTTCTATTATAATAATATTTTGCCTGTATATAGCTGAGACCTCTCTACAGAGGATCAACTAGAATTTTTGAAATATATAACTTAGAAGTGGGTATATCCAAATTTTACGATAACAGATGGGAGCAATTTTAAGAAAAAAACGCCAATAATTATATATATATTTCAATGGGTGGTAACTCTGAAAATAATGTGAATTTTTCAAAAATTCGAGTTGAGCCGCTATAGAGAGGTCTGAGCTATATACAAGCAAGATATTATAATAGAAGCATTTTTCACAGAAGGGGAACATTTTGAAAAAATATTATTCTAAGTTAATTTTTTTCCAAAATATTGTATTTAAATAATTTTTTTGTCAAAATGTCCTTAAAACAATTTTATACATGTATTCTAATCTGAGTGACACTAAATACCATGAAGTTATCTATTAATGCGCTTTTGCAAAATCACGGTTCCGAACGTAGTCGGATACCTTAAATCGATCAATTGCATTTCTAGAGATCCAGTATCAATTCCAAATGGCTCAATGTGGATTTCGTTACTATTTGCGTTGAGAGGACTTACTATGTGCTAGAGTGGTTTTGAATTGTCAGCAGAATTTGAATCTGTCAGCAAATTCAGCCCTAATTTTTTTATAACTGTGCTGAAGAAATCCGTGTCAACAGTTGCACTGGTTTTATCGCGATATTGCTTTAGAAATTGAAAATGAAGTAATTTACCGCTCTGAATATCTTCTGCAAAAAGAACTAATATTTCTTCGAAACAAACCAATTCTTCTACCAAAACATAGACTGGGTTTCCCATTCCTTGCAGTTTTAGATTCACACAGCTCATTTAATTTCGCTGTGATATCCACCATAAAGTAAAAATTTTGTAACCATTAATCGTTCTCTAATACAGGGTGATTATTGCCTTTTTCATTGAGGAATGTATTTATTTCATTCAAGCACAAAGCAAGACGTTTGAACACCTCATCTTTGGAAAGCCATCGTACTTTATTGTGAAGAAGGAGGTTGGAATACTGAATCTCCATTTCGCTTAAGAATTCTTTAAACTGGCGATGGTAGAGTGCTTTTGACAAGATGCTGTTGACAATCTTGATCACCAAATTCATGACCTCAACTATTTCGGCTGGAAATATTTGAGCACAAAGCGCTTCTTGGTGTATTATGTAGTGAAACGTAAGAATTTCGTAGTTTATTTTGCTCTGAAGAATGGCTGTTGCCCCTTTATTTTTCCTGTCATACTTCTGGATCCATTAGTTGCTATTGAAACGATTTTATTTAAATCGATCTTATTGTCTTC
>BMAV01003967.1:144693-155725 GCA_019973955.1 Trichonephila inaurata madagascariensis
AGAGATAAGAGGTGGCGGGTTTACCTGTTGGATCCTCGCCCTGATGCTGTAGCATTATGTTCTGGGTGTACTCAGGTAAGCGCCGTGCCTGGTTTTTGCCAGATGACCGGCACACTGCTTCCCTTATTGGACTCCGTGGTGGGTGGAGGCACGCCAGAACGAAGTTATTTTCGCGCTTATGGATCCAATGCTGATGTGCCCGGGTAAAGGCCTTGTATTACCCAATCTTAATGTTGAGCAAATTGCTACGTATTGCCGATTTTTAATTTTATCGATACCTAATAATGAAATGTCAAGAAAATCTCCTTTTGCCATTCAAAAAGCTATTCAAGGAATAGGCGGAAAACCTAAATCTGTGAAAAAACTACGTTCCGGTGACTCGTTAGTTGAACCTGTATCTGCTTTGCAAAAAAAATCTTTTTTGTTGGCAAAAACATTTTTAGATTGTCCTTTGACAGCGAGTCCTCATAAATCTCTTAACTCAAGCCGAGGTGTCATCTCTGAACCTGACCTGATGTGCACTTCTGAGGTTGAAATCCTCAAGGGATTTTCAGGACAGGGTGTTATTCAGGTCAGAGAAGAATCACTATAAAGAAGACGCTGAAGTTATTCCCACGAAAAATATTTCATCTTAACATTCAATAACCCAAAACTTCCGACTCCAATAAAAGCTGGTTATTTAAATTACAAGATCCGTCCTTATATACCGAATCATCTGCGCTGTTTTAGGTGCCAGAGGTTCGGACACTCCCAAACTTCCTGCCGCGGTCAACCAACGTGTTCTAGATGTGCATCCGTTGGGCAGTTTTTCACGGATTGCAGTCTAGAGCCAAAATGTATTAATTGTTCATTGCCTCACTCTGCCGATTCAAAATTATGCCCAAAATGGAAAATTGAAAAGCAGATACAAGAAATAAAACAAATAAAAATATTTCTTATCTAGAAGCTCGTAAATTAATAGTCTCACAATCATCTCACACTTACGCTCAAGCTGCCAAATCTTCTACTAAAAACAATTATACTCAAACAGAGGAAAATATAACGGGAATAAAATGCCCACCATTAAATTTACTTCAACCACTTTCATCCATCTCTAAGCCAGATATATCAATATCCACTCCTGTTATTTGCACATAGTCTTCAACCCAAGCACAATTCTTGCCATCCACCTCTTCAATAGCTGCTACAATGTCAGAGCCTCAGCCACCAACTCCTGTGTCCGATGCCATGCTTTCCGCAGCCAATATTATGTTCACCCTTAATGAACCATCTTCATCAATCGTATCCGCTTCCCATCCGATGCCGATGTGCTAGACCCTTCTGCATCTACAGCAACAACACATTATCCAAACAAAACTCCAAAACTCGAGCACGAAAAAGAAAAAAAAGAATTAGCCCCAAAAAACAAAAGCCAGAAATTGAAATTAAAACGAAACCTCGCATGCCCAGGAGAATCTCTTATGAAGATGACAATATGATCATTTATGAAAGGGAAGAACTAGAAGAAGATACAAGATCATTAATCCCGACCAGATACAGGAAGTAACATTTTGAAATCATACTTGTCGGACTTGGTGGAGGAAACCCTCACCAAGATCTGTTTATATACTTTTTAATTTTAGAACTGATTTTTTTAAACTGATTTTGAGATTTTACATTTTATTACTCCAACTCTTTTTATAAACTTTTTTACCCATTTTACACTTTTAATGTTTGAACGAATGTTTGGCGCAGTATTGCCAAAATTGGCTCTTGCCCCATAAAACCCAACATTCACTCACTCCAGGCTGGGAGTGCACACAGCTCTTCGATGACCAGCATCATGCCTGGTGACGTGGAATGAACGTGTTTCAAGTAGTTGACGATGTAACCGCTGAAAAATTCTGTGATCCGGCATTCGTCGATCAGGAAACTGAGCGCGTGACACTTTCGTAGCGCAGCTCTGCCATTACCATTTGCATGGCCGTACATGTCTGCATTTTCGGCATGTCTCCCATCATAGACGTCAGCACAATTACAAATGGCGCTTTCTCCTACTGAGATGCATCATGTTGAAGGGCGGCAAGATATCTACCACCCCCTACCGGCAACGCAACCAACCGATAATTCCATTTCTCTTTTATTTTATTTCCCCTGTTTGCACCTCACTGCGTCACTTGCGCCCATACATTCCTATAAAATAAATGATTGTTACAATGTCCTTTATCTACGCTTAAAGTTTGTACCATGAATTCGGTACCACCTTGTATATATATGTGGAAAAAGGGGGGGGGGAGGGAGATGTCCCCTTGAAACAATACCTAACTCTACAATCTTATTCGTAAGTCTGCTAACAGGTTACTACTATATTATTGTCTTCAATTTATTTTGATCCACTTTCCACGTACGTATATTCATAGATTGGATGTGATACATACACTGAATGAGTGGCTTATTCATTTTATGCAATTTTGTGCAAATTTCATATTTTTATCGCATTTGAATAGTTCTATCTGCACATCAGAAGTCAATTTTTAGTATATTTGGATGGTAATGCGAATACAAGTGAGCATCTAAATTCGATACTTATAAAAACAATTAACTAAAAATATATTGCAGAATGTGCAATCGTGTTATTTATTCAGTTGAAAAATAAATAAAACTCAAAATGTAAGACGTGTGTAAGACCTAATAATAAATGTACACATTCAGCTAAACAGTATTCTGTATGTTAGTAAACTTATTACAAAAAAATATCGAAAAAAAAAAGGACAAATGCAGTAGCATAATAATCATCTACTAAGAAAAGCTAATCAGCTAAAATCCACTTTATTTAAGAGACAAAAAATAAAGAACTAAAACGCTCGAGAAAAAAGCAACAGCATCTAGATTCGGTTTATAATTTAGATTTTTAACGTGTTTGAGACAGTATGGGAATTAAAAAATAATTTTTGTAAAAACTGCGCTTAATGAAGAAATTCTAAAGAATCTTTGTATTCTGCGTGTGTTGGAAGGAAATTATCACCTGCTTGTAATCTACGAAATAAACCATACTACCGTACTCCATTAAATATTGTAAAACACAAAAAATAAAACAAAATTACGACACTATTAAAGACTTCTATCAAAGATATGAAAGAAAATTAACCAGAAATCTCTCTCTCTTTTATTTAACTCTGCATTGTCATTAACAAAATGTATCCAAAAAAGAATTTGGTTCACAGATGTCAGACCATATGTGGCAATAGTTCTGCAAGCTTTAAATCTATCGAATTTCCTCCATTCTTCCTGTTAATCAGAAGGAACCCAGAGGAACACATTTCCTGCTCAATCCCTTTTCTTTTAGGAAGATGGAGGGAACGTTAAGGATACATTGTATTCTAATATTTCTCCTCCTACAAAATTTCCGTGCTTACGTAAGTAAACAAATAACTTTTTATTCAAGAGTGATTTTAAATCCTAAAAAATAATCCAAAAATTTTGAATAGGATGGAATCATTTTTCTCGCGTGATTAAAAAATCCGTAATTTTTAATTTCGATTGAATTGAATAACGTAAAATTTTTCTACGAATGTTGTGCTGCGTAAAATAGGAATCTGCCTCCACCTCCCGCAAATTCTTTACCGCTTAAGTCTCCACGCTTTCATCACCTGATGTCAAGGTGTAGGAGGAAAGTTGGATTTGATTTTCAAATTTAGGAAAACAATTATCAAATATTCGTATCAATTCGTGTGTTGTGAGGTTTTCTCTTGCGTTTGTTGCCTCATTTTGCATGATTTTAGTCTGTTTCATAAAATTTACTTCTTCCAGCAATAGTCTTCATGCAAATAGTTAGCAGTTGAAATGAGCTGCATTCTTAAAATCTTTATACATGCAATTGGATCCTTATTTAACGAATTCTCTTGGACCGTGCATTTTGTTCATTCTAACATATTAACATATAAACTAATTCTAACATATTCGTTATATTGGGGGTGAAAAAAAATACAATTTTCTTGCACTTACCTTTTGGAAATTCTATAGGAAACCACAAAAAATGTATTCATAATTAGAAATTTCACACTTTTTATTCAACAGTTGAAAATACTATTAGTGAATTATTACGCACCAGTTAATTGGAAATTTTAGAATACTGTCTAATAGATGTTCGGCCATCTTTTTGATTCCTGACTCAAAAGAGTTCTTTTTCGACTCTATGCAGAGAAGATAACACTGCATCATTTACATCCTGCTTCATAAGAAAGAGGTTTGTTCCCACAGTTTTCAAACAGGTAAGGTATTAGAAAATGTATCAGTTTTGATAGGAGTTCCATTATCAATATCTGCATCAGAATCGCTATCCCTTGGCTCCGACAAATCAAAACTTTCCACAGCTTCATTAGCACAGATAGGTATTCCGTCATAAAATGTATCATAATAGTTAAATCTTAAGATATCCCCTGCTTTGTGATTGGGATTTCCTGTCCTACTCAAGACTCACGCGATAACTTACACTCACGACTCATCAACATCGGTATAGTCTAATAATGGTCTTTATCTTTTCCCGTTGAAATCTGCTGCTTGCAAGAGAAGTCTTTTTCTGTTCCGGACAAATAGGATATGTCATTGGAAAGAAAAATCCAATTTTTCTAATACAAACTAATAAAAACAATGTTTCCAGCTACTGAAATGATTTATTAATTCAGGGTTTATTATTTGTTATATTAAGCTTTTGCCTTTATTTTAATCGGGGAAAGAAAAAAATTCGTTAAATCGCGAAGAAATTCGTTAAATAGGGTTTTTTTTTAAAAATCGGGGTTCCCTTGTATATTCATATGCAGTCGACATGAGAAATTGAGTGAGCTAATTTTTTACTATAAATCAGGAAGTATTATCCCACTTCATATTTTAGTAGCTGACCGTAATCTGATTTGTGATAAATAGAATTAATTTAGTATTTATTATTTTGTTGAATCACGTACTTTAGTTGCTATACGTTTATTAACCATTTCTCCAAACGGATATTATACTTTCACCAAAAATCAAAGCTTTCTTCTGCTTGTATTGAGAGTTTTGAGAGCCCACCGAGGGAAAGAGCTGTTGTACTTAAACTTGTTTAGGCTCAAAGTCCTCACGTTGGAGTAGTGTGGAAATTGGTAGAATAGGGTGCCAGTTCAGGTCCTCTTTGGTACCGCGTTTAAGAAGGCACATCACCAATGACCTTAGTGTCTCTTCAAAAACGGCCCCAATCTCAATAATTCTATCAGAAAAATCTCATGCTTATAATCTGCAAATTAGAGAAAAAAAAAATTAGTACTTAGTTCATTTACCTCGATCGTTCGACTTTTGAATCCTGTAGTCCTTTCGATAGTAAATCAAATAAATAAGTTGAACATCATTTGGTTAAAATATATATAGCATCTTGTCATATTGAGCTGCAGAACAATTTGCGATTATCCGTTTTTCAACTTTGATATATTTTAAGTTAACAATCGCTTCAGTACTTCAATATAAAACATACAACATGGAATATATTTATTATGGATAAGAATTCATTGATTCTAACAGAAATAGGTTGTGTAACAAGATTCGCTGTTTTTCGTGTGTCAGCTAATACTGGTTCTTTTTTTAAAAAAAAAATTTAGAAGGTGTTTCACGGCAAAGTTTTACTCTATTTTACGAAAAAGGAAAACAACTTTAAGTAATCACAGGTTTTCAGCTAAAATCATAGCAGAAAATTACTATCAAAATTCTCAATTTATCTGACTTAACATTTAAAATTGTCAAAGGTTAAGCGTAGTGTATATCCTTTTTTTAAATCTGATTTCAGTTCAACTGGCATTTAGTTTATTGCTAGACCGAAAAGGTTGCTTATTTAACTACGCAAGCAGCATATTGGAAGCTGTCCAATGGTAGTACAATAAAAAGTCGTTGTTTATGGAACAATTATACTGCTCAAAGAAATTGTTTTTTTAACAGAAATTCAGAAAACGTCAATAAGAATAGTTCACTAAGTTCGAAAAGCCATCTATAAAAATAACTAATTTTTGTAAGTTTTTAGCATTTGCTGAAATAAAAAAAAAGAGGAAACAAAAAGACTTAACAATTATCAAATAAAATTTATCAAAATCTTAATTAAAAAATCAGCGACAAAAATCAAACTAGAAACCCATTCAGTCATAAAACTTTGCAATGATCTATAACTTTAAATTTATGTGTACGGTACATTTATCATAGTTTTTTGGAATCTATATTTTATTATTTTAGCATTTGTAAAAGTAAAAACCTTTTAAATATTTTTATTTATTGTTTCATTATTTGATTATGTTGGCTCCGATGGCTCAGAGGTAGCGTGCTCGCTTCGTAAGCCTAAGGTTGGAGTCGATAGATTTTTTGGATGTGAAAATCGTAGACACACATGTCATATGAATTATGTGGCATGTAAAAGATCCTCTGAGTATCAATTTGACTCTGGTACTCTTGGAAAAATTAAATCACAGCAATATTTAGCTTACGACGAGATTTTGAGTTAAAATGAATTCGGACATCCTAATTTGGTAGTGAGGCCGCCACTAGATGATGTCACCATAAAATAGCTCTAACATTTTGGGCACTTGCCGTGTCTGCAAAGGCTAAGTTGACAAAATACGGCTCCATTGGGGGAAAAAAATTCGTTTCATTTCCATTATTAAAAATCAATGGCGTATACAAGGAGAGGGATGGAGGCCAATTCCCCAAAACCAACAGGCTATTAATTTTTACCATAGAGTTACCACACACACCTCGGAGCTTTCGTCTACGTGTGTTTTAGAATATTCCTCCCCTTCCCATAAGAGAGGTTTTTGACTCGTCCAGAGTCCTTTTTTCTGTATCAGAAGTGTTCAAATGTATCACTTTCCTGAGCTACAATGGAAGAAAACAAGTTGTTTTCAGCCACGTCCACCAATGTTGGCCTATCTGTTCTGACTGCAAATGAGAGAGAAAATGTAGAGATAGAGATACAGGTCATACATATTAAAGTAATTGAACTTTATTAATTCCTGAATTTTTTACAATAAAAGTAAAAGACAACTCGATACAATTCTTAATTAATTGTTTGATATTATATTTTTCAGACGCTAATGCTTCGTTATTTAGATGAATGGAATAATTTTTTTTATCGAAAATTGCTTCGATGTGTTTTTCAGGGATATTTCTGTTCTAATTTATTTCCCCTGTTCTTCAGCTCTGAAAACAGCTGCTCATAAAACTAAATGCTTCCAAATAGTGATGGCATAAATAAGCAGGAATATTTTTCTTTAAAAGTTTTCTCACTTTATAAAAGTTCAGTTAAGAGAGGTGATAACATTTTTTCTTTCTTTTTCAATTCCTAATATCAACTCACACTCTATATATTTATTTATTTGATTATTTATTTATCTTGGTGGAATTTTCAATCGTTAATAAAATATATTTTAAAGCGCTCAATTTTAAGCTGAAGTTTAATATGCATGATTATTTTGGATGATGATACAATAATTTAACGATAATTAATAAAAATGAATTGATTAAAGCTAATTATTTAAAGAATTACAAATGCAGCCACGTTGGTATCATTTTCGGCTACTTGTGTCAAAACTTGAAAAGGTTTTTTTCCTCAAGTTTTAAAGCATTCAATTGAACTGAAATTTTATAGACACGATTGTTTTGGATGACAATACGATACTTTACTGATAATTAATAAAAATGAATTACCTCTTAATGCTGTGCTTCTGTCCTATGTATATGCATATTATTTATGTTAATTGTAACTATTTAATAAAAAGTAGCTAAAATAAAACTTTTCTTTGTTGATCTAAGTAGGAATCGACTTAATTTTTTTTATATTACTTGTTTGGTTGTCAGATTATAGTTCTATGGATTCCATTTGAGAAAACTGGTAGGTAATATATACTCTGAGTCTACTAGAAAAAGGAGACATAATTATACACTAAAGATTAATTTTTCTTCAAATTTTGGAATGTATTCTCAAAATCTTTATAGCTAATTGCAAGATAAGAATAGAAGTTTTTCTTTTTTCACTGAACCACTCTTAATCACCGAGGCTAAAAGCGTACAATTTTGTTTAATTTCATGAGAATATTCCACAGATTCATTTTCACTTAGAATATTTTGAAAGTTTTATTACTGGGTTATGGTTTGAAATGAGATCACAGTTGTCTTGATTTAATTTATTTGAATTGGAAATCAAAGGTACTGAAATGCTGAAGCTGCGAGTCAAGATTCATGGTGAAATTCTGGCACAAATTTTATATAAATCCTTCCAAAAATAACTTGATTTTATTTCTAAAAGCGTGAAATAATTTCATATTTTTCTCCAATTGAATTGTTTTATTTCTTAAAAGCCAATAATTTCTTTATAATCAGCTTTCATAAATGTAAGGAATAACTGGAATTGACAATGACCCTTATAAAATAAGTGTCTCATTGTCACTTAATAATAAATTTATAATAAAACTATAAAATGTACTAATTTTTATGACAATTACTATGGTGTTATTACATTTTAACATTACTAAAGCTTTTGGGTATACAACGTTTTGGTGTACTGTATATCTTGGGGGGTCGCAGTTGCATCGTCTTCTGTTATTTCACAAATCCATTTCTTGTATTTGTCATCGCCGGAGCTCAAGTACTTATACCACAGAGATATGCTTACAGTGGACAAAGAAAATAGCTTGAAAGTATTTCTCACTACTTTGAAGAAATCTTTTGATTTAATTGTTTCTAATGCTATTTGAGAGGGGTCATTTCGTCAATCCTACTATACTTTGTATTAATGCTTCTAAGCAAATTTCCAAATGAGTTGTATTAATAGCATCCAATTATAGTCATGTTAAAAATTAGCAGTTTTTTCCGATACCTTTTTCTTATTCATCAATTTATTAGGCTAAAAGTATGTATAATAAGAATAACTTATTTTAATTTTTCTCTTTTTATCTAGACAAATTAATTTGTAATGTGTTAAATAACTGTCTATCACTATGGCCACTGCACATGCACGCAAATACTCATATACATCGAAGTTAGTTAATGAATTATGCAAATTGATATAAATATTCCAAGTATTTCATTCATATGATTTTATTTTCAGGGAATGGGGAACGCCAGCCATGGATCTCTGAATGGTAATCCTAATTCCTAGTTTTAAAACTACTTACAGTTTTTTTTACTTTCGATAGTTTTTTTTTTACTTTCGATACTTTTTTTAAATAGCGTAATGGCTCTATTTCAATATAGAAAATGTAGTTCCATAGATAATTCCATTGCTTGAGAAACTGATTAGCAGAGCTATAGTATACTCACGTGTAATGCTTCGGGAAGAGCCAAAATATCCCTTAAGGCAGTGTTCAAACTTAATTCGTAATTTCTTTAACAATTTAATTTTATTCACATATTTTATTTAATTCCAAATATTGATTGAATCATTGCTGAATCAACAATTTTCGATATTTTATATAGACCGCAACATGTTTGATTGCAAACAGGAGCACTATTTATAACATACGATGGAAAATATTCCACCTCAAACAGTACCAATATTTTACAAGAAAAATCTGCCCCTAAACACATTCGCTGTCAATCGCGTACCAGCACGTGATGTAGCATTGACTTTTAATCACGCGCCAGCACGAGGTTTGGTGTAACATTCTTAAACACGTGCCAGCACGTGATGTGGAATAACATCTTAGTCCCGAGTCACGTGTTCGCGCATTGCGTGCTGTTACCTAACATTTATTCTCCTCTTAAATTGGCATTATATGTTTGATGTGTGTGGTGGTATTGGCATGAAGCAAAAGTTAGAAGTTAGCTCTAAAAGAATGTGGTTTTTGAGCCTTTATTTTTAGCGTTAAAAAATCTTATTATGTCAATCGTAGAGATGATAATTTCGCAGGACCTTCCCATCCTCTAAGAGGAAATTGCAATCTAATAAGCCTCTAAGTTATGGTCAAATTGAAAATTTGTCGGCTTAACTTTCGGACAAGTACCCAAGTGATGTTAGTTGTGACAACGATTAAGAATTCATTTTTCCCCTAGCTACCTCTGATGTTTCAGATTCTAAACAGGGAAAGTTTAAAGATGTTCAAAGAGCGACAAGTCAGCAGCATGATTCCATTATGGTAGGAAACATAATTTGAGATATTAACGCAATGTCTATGAAATATTTTTTTTCCACTCCAAATGAGAGTGTTTGCTGCAATCTATTTCATGTGAGGATCCAATCAAAAGACACATGTGCTGAAACTGCGGAGAAAGAAAAAGAGTTAGGAAAATGCTACGAAAGCAACGTAAAAGTCACTATTCCCCAAAAGGAGGTAAGTATGTATTGTAAATAGAAAGTAAAATATTTATATAAAAAAAAAGAAAAAGATAAAGAATCTCACGTTTATTTCTTTGATTTTATGAATATGTCACAGAACATTCTATAATATTTAATTTAGAATAATATCATCGTAATTTGTGATAAATATTTTTCCTATAAAGTATAATGCGTACATTTTTCTTATTTTGATTCAATTTCGCATTACACGCGATAGCGCATCATGTGGCATTTGCGACATAACTACTTCTAGAGCTACGTTAGCGAGTAGTCAAACTGTTGCATGAAGAAACGGTTTAGTAATACTTAGCAGTTAATAAAATCACCTCTTATTACTTTTTTCGAATCATCTTTGCAAAAGAGTAAGCAGGCTTCTAACGAAAATCTGCTTCTTTCTCATGCCACATTAATAATCCACTCAATCCCGCACGATCAGCGATTAAAAGTGTTAAGAGGTGCTTAGACTTTTTTGATTTTCCTCGGTTTGTGTCAGTAACCCAAACATTTTTTTAAAAACTAAAAGTAACTTTCAGAGCAATTTACAGAGCTGAAGGGCGCATGGATCTTTGTTTTATTATTCAAAATACAGCGTTTCTCAAACTGTGGGGCGCACCCCTAGGGGGGCGTGATAACTTTACGAGGGGGCGCGAGCATAGTAAAAAGTCAAAAACAAAAAATTATTTACTTATTGAAAGTAAGCAAACAAAATACATT
>BMAV01003967.1:158306-183087 GCA_019973955.1 Trichonephila inaurata madagascariensis
CTCTATCGCCAAGTTCCCATAGACGTCATTTCCTGTTACCTATTTCCGTCCCTTTTCACGAAATCACTCCGACACATATCCAGCAACCGAGAGGAAAGATGTTACACATAAAAAAAAGGATGAAATATACAGCTATAGTAAATATATATTGAAACACATCACGCACACGTTAATTTTCCTGTATTAATTCTCTCCTTGTGGAAAAATTGATTTTACGGGCAAAGTTTGGTTCTCAGCATGAGCTTGAAGTATAAGGTTACAGAAATCTTAGAAGGTGTAACCAGCGTTGTGTGTGTGTTAGATTAGCGGTTTTATCGCCATTGGTGACAAAATTCGTGAAAAATACGGTACCGCCATGGAATAATTGAGAAGGCTCAAGGATCGATCTTTATAAAAATTATCATGAGGCTGTATAAAGGACCACTGGAACGAATGTCGATTCAATTCAGAAGAGTTATCATGTGCGTTAACTGTGATTAGAGAAAGACTTTATGTGAGTTCCTGCTAGTGGAATTGTTTAGAGAACCGTTTCTGAAATGTTTTTTAAAGCTTGTTTTTAAAGTGTGATTTGCCCTATTTTAAATAATCTATTATAATATTTCTTTGTATATATCCATCGATTTGTCTTCGTCCTTATCTATTAATAAATCTGTTATTATTCAAATAATTGGAGTCTTCTGTTGTTTTCTCACACTCAGATTTGTAGCAATATACTTACGCAGACAAAAAGGTGGAAAAGAATGTTTATACTTAAACAAATAAGAATAAAAATGAATTAGTATTTGAATAATATGTGCACACACACATAAAAGTTGTTACAAGTTGTAAGAAGTTATAAACGCGTAAAAAATCAATTTTTGTTTTTATTGTAGGCTAAAGCTTCTTATTTCGAAAGTGTCCGCTCATATTTTTCGAAAATATGAGCATCATCTTTGTAGTTATTTTTCGCATCCTGTGGGAAAAACAGGACTCATTTTTTCCCCCTCTAAAACGTCAAAATTTTATGCGTTTCCTTCATTTAGTGTTTTGTCATGGACAATAATTAAATAGAACAAAGGTCCTATAGACATCGGCAATGTGGATAGTTATTTTCATATAAGTTCTCTCAAGGGCTCTAGCTGATGTATTGCAATTTTTCCAAGATGACAGGACCGGATAAAAGATGTTCTGGGTTCAGTTCCGTGTCGTGACAGTGTTTGAAGGAAGAGTACTTTCCTGTCCCATTCTTCTGAATTTGCATGTCCCTAAAGTGTCTTGTTCTAAGCCTTATTAAGATGCTTGTCAGGCTTCTATTAGTATTAATTTAATTAATTTTATGTTTCAGCCTGATTATTCTATCGAAAAGTCTTGATTTTACTAATGAGTTTATATCACTAAGGATGACGAGCGTTGTAGTGTTGACGTTACTGTTAAGTTGCCTTGCTTTCTTAGCCAGGGTATCAGCCGCCTTATTTTCATAAATACCAACATGCATTGAGATCCATTGCATTGCGCATTGTTTTTTCAAACTGAAAAGTTGACGAAGTGTCTCGTGTATGTTAGTAATTAGTCCTGAGTAACCTTTATGAATTGCTTGGAGAGACAGTCACTGAAGATTACAAGCCCTTTAGCTCTTTTTTTTTTCACTGAGGTTTATGAACTCATTTAGGGCTGTTTGTATTGCAAGGAGTTCACAAGTGTATGCTGATGCTGTTTTTCCCGTACGGACTTTAAAATGCTTTGTGTGATTATCCGGAGGGAAAGTAAACAGCTTGTAAACAAAAACAGAAAGTAAGCAAAGTACCAGTTCTTCTGTCTTCAAAAGTCTAGTCAGAAGATCCATCAGTAGAGGCAAATACATGGGTGTAGTCAATGGTCCTTTTTCCTTTAACGGAATTTCTGGAGCACGGCTCTAATATACGAGGGTGAGTCGGAAAGTAAGTTTCCCCTGTCGACTGTGGTCAGAGTTGGGTAGGAAAATCGAAACACAAAGAGATTGAGACATTAAAGATAAGATATAACTTTATTTTTTCATATAAGTACCATGTACATTGAGACATTTGTCATACCGCTTTATAAGCTTCAAAAAACCCTCTAGGAAAAACTCATTCGAAAGAAGCGTTTACTTTTGAATGGACTTTTTGGAGGTTGGAATCATGGTATCACAGTGCGAACGCGTTAATGCGACACCCTGATCAAAATTGAAAGAGGTGATTTGGAGAAAGTGGTTTGGGTTTCTCAGATATGGCGTTCTGTTGTTGGACGATAATGCGAGACCACACTCGGAGATGGCGATGCAAAACCATATTGCAACTCTTGGTTGAGAGCGCCTACACCATCCGTCAGTTCTAATCTCGCATCAAGTGACTTTCATCTTTTTCTGACTTCGAAGAAGAATCTCACCTGAAGGCACTTTGGAAGCAATGCTGAAGTCAAACAAGCCGTTAAGCGCTTCTTCCGTATGTAAATCCCTGAATTTTTCCTGAGGGGGGTGGGGTTCGAAGCTTATTTAGCGATATGACAAATATCACAATGTACTTGGTACTTTTGTGGAAAAATAAAGTTATGTCTTATTTTTAATGTCTCATTCTATGTTTTGACTTCCACACACAACCCTGACTCCAATCGAAAGGGGAAACTTACTTTCCGACTCACTCTCGTATGAGTTACAGTTTTAGTATTTTTTGGACGAGCTGAAGTTAAAATTAGCTCCAGTTGAATGTTTCCTTCAGTCTTCAGGTATTATTACAACTTCGGAGACGATGCAGTAGTTAATAAAAAAACGAAAAAAGTATTTCAGCTTTCTGTGAAATTCCTTTATATATTTACTTCAAGGAAATTTAATGGGAGCTTACCTCCACAATTTCTCACGTTGCTACAGAAAGTGTGCCATATCGGGTGTTTATCAAGCTTTTGCGAATCCTTTCATCACAACTGTGGCATGTGAATCACAGCACGCGATCATTCTTTCACTACTTAAGCAATTAAAGAATGACCAATTACTTTAATTTTTATTCACAAAAATCTAATTTTGTAATTAGTTTTTGCCTAACATCCACCATTTTAACTTCAAGCGCTTTATATAATTTTTATTTTATCCCTTTTGTACCTTGTAAACCATTACAAAAAAATATTCGTTTTGATACGTACACTTGCGATTTGTACCACTTTTCATGAATAAATCTGCATTGACGATAATGAATTCTAAAGAAGGGTAATAAATGTCTATAAGGGCTAATAAATATGTGATTTTTATATGAGAAAACGGCATGATGGTAATAACGAATTTAAAGAAAATTAGATTTGTTTCTCTTTAAATAAATTTTAAACAAGTTATCATTGTAGTTATGTTTTATTCTTTGATTACTGCAAATCTGTCGATGGTAATTCGCTGAATAAAAATTCATCCATTACTGTTTCCGTCCATAATCAATGAATAATAAAGATTTTTTAAAACAAATTCTTACAGATAAATATTCCAGACGAGATTAAACAGAAGAGTAACAGAATCTTGTTGACTTTCGAAATGTTCGTTATAGAGGAGAGTCCATTTTGTACGAACGACGGATTGGAAATAGCGGATTCTTCTGGTCAAGTCAGAGTGTAAGTGAACAGATATTTAAAAAATTAATATGGAAAAAAAAGTTCAAAGAAACTCCGCACTGAGCAAGGATGTAAGAAATTTGTAAAAATGACATGAACCATTTTGCAGAAACATCCCTTCTCATTCGAAGAGAAATGAAGTAATAAACCAATATTATCCCTTCTCTATTTGGTTTCCAGAAAATTTATTTTGCTTAGCCACTAATACATTAAAACGAGAAATCAGTGGTATATTTGATATAACATTTTTATTCTAAAAGTTGAAGATATCGGCAAATTACAAGAGGAATTTCAAAATAAATATTGCTTAATTGTTTGTGCTATAACTTTCAACAGCCACTACATAAAAAAAAAACCTTGATTGTTTGATTACAAAATGGCCGAGGAAAATTAAGCAGAAAATTCTGGTACTTTAAGCAACTTGTTGCAAACGGTCAATTAAAAAAAGGCTCATTTTAAAGTCATATTATAATTTACATACAGTTACTGTATTTGCCACAAATAAAAGAGAACTATTCCGTGAAAGTTCTATTTATGAACTAAAAGCTTACAGTAATTTGTAAAAAAGGGTTTTTTTCCCCTGAAAGAATACGTTTAATCTAACTATGTCAGAGCATTAGAAATAAAGATAATAATTACTCGTATTCAAAGTTTTTCAATATAACAGTAGTATTGAAAAAGCTTCATGTGTGTGTGTGTATTTTGATCGAGTGATATTCTAGGTAAAAGAAATTTCAAACTTTCGAAACTCAGTAAGGTCTATTTGCCCCTGTTTTGGTGGAATATTGATAAACTTTTTTTTAGTTACATTAACGAATAGTAACTTAATTCAACTTAATTTTAACAATACTATCCAAAAAGCCAAAGATAAACTTTTTTCTCTGAATAATAAATATATATGAGGACCGAATTATGCATTTCTTTTTTTCGGATTTTTAATTTTATAATATTCTGATTTTTAGTTTATGGATAGCAGTGGCGGATTAAATAAAAATTTAAAATATCAGAATTAAATCAGGTAAATTAAACATAAATAAATAAATAATTTTTAACTGTTGAACTTTTATTGGTATTTTTTTCTGCTTTAGTTTAAAATATAAACCAATGATCTACGAGCTTCTGGTTCAGTAGCAAATTCCAGACCCTTTTTTTCTTTCTGATTTCAGGATTTTTATTAATATTTTTAGAACGAAATAAAAACTTTTCTCGTATCATGTTAGCGATACAAACTTTGTCAAAGATTTCATAAAATATATCTCTATGTACGAACACAATTTTTTTAGCATGAAATTCTGCTTTCTTATACAGTATGTAACAGAATGTAATTGAATGGTTTTTTTAAAATTTATTTTGTTAATATCAGATATTGCGGCGCCCAAGTAGGGAGAACCATACTGTCAGAAAGTTCAAAGCTACAAATCCGATTCATTACGAATTCAGACATTTCGTCGCGGGGGTACAGTATTCTGGTAGAGATGTACAACACTCAGTGCTCTCAGCTGTTCAAGGACGTCAACACCGGAACCTTTTCCTCGCCCAACTTTCCCGGTAGATATTATGCAGATGATCTTTGCGTATGGAAAATCGAGGTATCTGTGATTGTGTTATAATTAATCGATTTTTATGTACGAGATGACCCAAAAGTCCGTCAACACTTGAAAAGGCAATAGTTCATGAAATAATGTAAATAGAGAAGTAAAAACTGACACACATACATGAAATAACATGGGATTTATTAAAACCAAAAAATGGTTAAGAGATGGTGCTGGACAGCAAAACGCGAGTGACGCCGCAGGAAAATCGGGTATAAAATGAGCTCTAGAGTTAGAGAGGAAACAGATGTACCAGCCATTGCGGCAAGCTGACTTTACCATAAAAGGCATTGTTAGTAAAGTTGTACTATCAGAATGGAGAATACAAGTCTGTTATTGCAACTTTAAGATACGATCGCCATAAGAAGGGTCTTAAAGATCTCTAGCGCAAATCGTTTGGTAAAGATCGCGTGCTCAGCCACCACTTCATCATTTTCCTGAGGTTCCTGGACCTGAATCCGTGTGATTATTAGTTGAGAAGTTACCGGAAGTCGCAATTCTGCCTCGTCCATCCTACCTCATTAGGGATACGAAAAGATATATGACGGCAATTTTTCACCATACCTATAGACATGCTGTACAGTGCTGTTTTCAACATAGTATACTTCGACTACAGGTATTATTGATGAATGATGGCTGAAATGATGAACTTCTGTGATAAAGAACCTTGTTCATTGCTGAAGATTGATTGTAGTACTAATTATTGCTCTTGTTATCATATAAAACACCATGTGTTGACCATTTTTTTTTTTTTTTTTGCACTTTTTTGATTTTTATAAAGCCCTATGTTATTCCTGGATTATTGAATTTTCAAATGTTAACACACTTTGGGGTCACCTGGTACTTCAAATTCACTACTGAATTTGAAGCTTAAATACTTACACCTTAATGTATAAAAAAACCCATTCAGCAAATTATGCTAATTGGATCGTACAATATATTCTCATCTAGGCTATTAAGAAATTTTATTTTTTTCATTCACTTTCAGGCCCCAGAAGGGAAAGTGATCCGCGTGAAATTCGAGGAAACTTTCGACATACGTGCCCACGAGCCTCTGTGTGTGCAGGATTATTTGGCAGTCAGCTTGACCGGTGATTTCAATACACACGTCAAGAGGTAAAAAAAAGTCACATCGAATTAATAGTGGCTGCATACGAATTTCCTACATTAAAATGACTTTAAAGTGTATTACTTCAAATTCAATTTGTAAAGCTCACAGACTGTTTTTCTACGTTTGTATAAATATTTGCTCATTTTTATAAAAATCACCTCTTTATTTTACAGATATTGCCATGGAACGAGACCCTCTGCAATAGTATCTTCCGGAAATTCTATGCTTTTTGCTTTTCGAACTGACTGCTGTTTCGAGGGAAAAGGCTTCAAAGCTTCATTTGCCATCATAGAATCCGGTATGCGCGTTCGAGACAGGATTCTACTTTAACTTCTAGTACACTCTAATATATGCAAAATCTGTTGGGGCTCATTGTCCTCACCTTGGTGTGGAATGGCAGATAGAAAAGTGAGGTGCCGGTTCTGGTACTGTCCCTGTCATGTGGCCGTGGCTCAAAATTAGGAGGTTCACCACCAATAGCCCTTGCGTTGCTTCTAAATGCAACGTTATTAAACGATAAGTTTGTTGCATTCTTGCCCCTGTTTATGACATTATCGGTGTTTCAGATTGACGGTGTATATTTTGGATACGAAAATTACATCTATATTTCTTTCAGAGTGTAATGAAAATAATCTGCATTTAAATCCAGAATAAAACGTCTTTTGTTTAATTCTAACAGAGAAATTTATGCATGACATTTGCAATGAGATGAAATATTTTTGTTAGCTAAATATATTGCACAGAAATAACATGGAAAAAGAAAAGTATTCCTTTACTTCCAATGTGTAAATTAGAGAAGACCAACTTCCATTTAATTCCTTCTGGAAAAAAACTTGAAGTAATGAAACATGACTGACAATGTGCAGGATAGTTGTTTAAAAATATACTTTTCCAATTCTGTTAAATAACGTTTTAAATTATTGTGTGTTACTATTATGAAATATGTTCTATACTCTGCATAAGTTCGACAATCCATTACGTTTTAAGGTTTTCTGGATTTTTATTTTGACCAAAACTTTTTGATTTGTAAACTCAAGGTTTATCCTACGGCGTTTCTCACTGCAGTTTCAAATCAGTGCTATAGCATTTATTAGAATGCACTGAAGGATAATCAAAAATTAAAAAAACCACATTTCTATTTATTTTGTTTCTACCAATTTTAAAAGTATTTCTATAAGGGAGAGATTTTTAGTGAATTTTTCAGGCATTTAATGTTTTCAGACAAAATAATTTCTTCAGTTTAGTAGAATGATAAGGAAAGAAATTCTATAAAAGCCTTTTCCTACTTGAAGTAAAACACATTCAGAATTTTAACTCAGAATAACTCCAAAATCATATTTCACATAATATGAAACTTTATACATGAATAACTCACTCAAAAGTGAGGGGAAATATAAAAAATGTGTCCATATTATTTTGAATTTCATATTTCAGGTTTTTCTAAAGATATTATTTTAAGTAATGAAATTGCCTGTCTTTTGTTTGGGCGCTGAATATCTTAAGTTTATCACTTGAATATATAGTATAACGAAATAATTTTAACAATAAAGTACATCTAAGGATTATTAGGATTGTTTCGCTTTCGTCTTTATGGAATTAAAAATAAAACTCTTTCAATTAGAAATGACAGTTTGAAAGCTTCAAACGTATTACTAATAACTCATATTAAATTTTATGTCCATTATAACACTCTATATAGTTTTAAAAATTGTTTCTATATATTACATCACAATGTTCGAAATGATAAATTCATCGTAATTATTAACTTAAAAATAGTTTTTAGATTGAATCACGTAGAGAGTTTCTAAGATTTGTTTCTTGAAAACTTGATCCATCGGTGATTTGATTTGATATATATTATGTTTCCTTTTACATTTTTCCATAGATGAAGTAGTTACTACGCCGCCTCCAGAGCCTAAGCCTCAAATCTGTGGTAAGTTCAACATATTTCTTTTATATTACGATATGCCGTTCTGAGGAATATTTGTAATGGTTTCTATAATCTTTTTTGAAGCTTGCGGTGAAGAAAACATTCAGGAAGTGGAGCGAATCATGGGCGGGAAAACAGTGGATCCTCCTAACAGATATCCGTGGGTGGTGAGTATTATATTCTGAAAAAATTACCAAAAATGATTGTTTAACTGTGAAAAGTTAGAAATTAAGTATAAGTATTATCAACATTTTTGAATTGAGATATAAATAAATTTTTAAATAGCTGTGAAAAGCCAAATTTTATAAGTATATAATGTTCAACAATATCGATCTAGGTTATTGAAACCACGTAGAGCCTTGGGTAGCCTAGTGGTTAGAGCATCGGACTCTATACCGGAGAACCTCGGTTCGATGCCCGATGCCACCAAATATCCTTTAAGCACATACGGAATATACGTGCTCGTTAAATCTGTGGGTCTGATAGTTCTGTGGGACTGTCACAACAGGAACCACGGGTGTTGTGTGCTGGAGAATATTTTTTCCTCCCCTCTAGTCCATGCCGAAATTGTGGAGGTGGAGATAGGTGGTGTCGCCATCTATCGTGTATAAGTCCAACTTGTCTCAGGCTCTGGCATCTTTCCATCCTTCCTTTCGAGAACACGCCAACAACAACAATGAAACCACGTGAAATATTGGTTGTACTACGTATACCATTAAAAATCAAGAATAACTTACAAAAATGGATTTTTTGTTCACTTTTTTTATAATGAATACTTTTGGGGAATTGATGAAGTTTGTGTAAATGCCGAAATAATATTTCAGTTGTAAACAATATGTGATTTTTTTAAAATTAAGTAAGATTAAAACCAAAAATTTAAATTTAAATTAAAATTCGAGAAAAATTCTTTTAAAACTGAACAGTTTCTGTTTTTTTTTAAAAAATATATTCTCATTTTACATATAAATTGTACAGCGGAAGAGTTTCTCCTTATCCTTCTGGAGGTTTTCGGGTACAGTTAGAAAACTAATTTCGTTGCGATAGGAAACAAAAGAATTTTCCAAGAATTTAAAAGTTGTTTTGGAAATAAGGTGAAATGTGGAAATTAAAATCACGGATTACTTGCTACCAAATACTAAGTTAAGTGGATTATTATTATTTTTTTTTTGTTAAGTTTTAAAAATTAAATTTTTAAGGTTTTCATTTAGAATGGCAATTAAATTACTATGCATTAATATCCAATAAAGATCGCCATAGTCTTTATATTTTTTTGTTTGTCAAGCATTTAAAAATATTTAATCAAAAGATTGGTACCTTCTTCCCCCTATTATTTCATTTTCTAACATTACAGTTATTAGCCAACGCCATTAATATTAAAAACTTTGGTTCGTTTTTCACACATTACTAATACATATTTACTAATATTAAAATTGAGCATATTTTTGCTCAAAATATGCAGGGGAGAGGAGGGTTTTATGGAATATCTTATTTATATTTCTAATGATAACTTTACTGGTTTTTGATTAAAATGTCCAAAATCATCATCAGTATATAACTATAGTTACTTGTCATAAATTGTTACCTATATAAAAAATAATACTTATGTTTGGTTATAAAAAATTATTTAAAAAAACTACAAATGGAGACTATTATGGAATATTCAGGTAATATGGAACAGGTTTAAACCATTTGAAAGCTAATTAGATTTCATAAAACGTAGTTATTTATAACTATAAAAGTTATATTTTCAAGATTACGAGCAAATTATTTCTTTTTCGAGTTTATTTACATAAGTCACGTCACAAACATAATCTTCATTTCTAATCCGATATATTCAAGTTGAGCTCTCATAAAACAACTGAAACATTGAATCCAAAATCCTCTAGTTGATCTTCGGGGAATTTTCTATTACAATTCAGCTTCTTTATTTTCTAGTCCTTTAACTGATAATATGAAGTTTAGCACAGATGTTACATCATAATAGAACGATTCATCGCTGCGATCACTGGAATCATCTCTAGTAGGCTTAGATTTAGAAAAGGTCTGTCGAAGTTTAATTTCTTAACAGAGGGTCTCTGAAAGTTTCGTTTCTTTTGTTGTTTTTTAAGCTTTTGGTTCCTTCATTTTGTCCTCTTTTCAGTTTATCACCTCATATGGAGAGTATGTTGTTATAAAAGAAGATCCAGCTTTGTGTATTATCAAATACCTAGTATTCCATAATACCCAACACACCATCTTGGGAAATGAATCTTCAAACTGAAGGATAAAGCATTGTCAGCTAAAAAACGACCTTTTGTGTACATTATACTTAACACCAATGTTCAAGTCACATGTGTGTAAATTGTTATATTTGTATTTTGCATTTTTTTCCCCTACAGGTCGCTTTAGTGAAAAAGAAAAATAAGGTCGATGACTATTTCTGCGGAGGAGCCTTAATCAGTCGACTTTATGTGCTCACTGCCTCTCACTGCATAGAAAGGTAAAAGCATATTTTCCTCCTACAATATTCTGCTGCATTAAGACGAATGATCTAAAACATTTTTAATCAATTGTTCAACGCACAATTGTATTAATGTTTATTGAGTTTTATATTCCTTTTTTGTTTATTTTTAACATCTACATATCTATTTCTTTATTATGAGCTGTTAATTTTTTATCATTTCGATCCACTTTTCTTTCTGGTAGCATTAAAAAGCCCCTGAGCTAGTTAAAAATCATAATAGCAGAGAATACACCTTTGTCTTGTGATATTAAATGAATTACATAATCGGCTGATGGATTAAATGAATTTAAATTCTAGAGTGGAAAAGTAACTAGAAACACGCACTATTTCACATTATACTATGACTCTTTACCCTTCACCTATGCAAAAAATAAACTCTACGTATTGATTTAGATTTGAACATAAATTAAAATATGTAAATATGATATATGTACTAGGCGGGGGGGGGGCGGTACTTCCTGTTCACCTAACGGTGGACCAAAACCCATTGTACAAATTATACAACTACTTATACTCATTGTTCAAACTGTAAAATTGTAATTTACTAGTATTTTGCACTTCTATTTTTTATCCAATATATTGCAAATAGCAGAAAAAAGAATCCTGGTCTTCTCCAATACATTTTAATTCGTATTTAAATTTAGTGCTTCTTCAAAAACACAATGTTCCTAGTCACCTTTTGCTGTAAATTGCCTTGAATTTTTATACCCTCTTTGCTTCTGCATCATGATAGAGTCACATACAGTTGTCCATAATTCGTTATCATAATATTTAACAAGATTTATTAACTTTCAATTATTGTTCTCGTGTGTGATATAAATAAATAAATTTATTACTTAATCATGAAAAAAGTTTTATACATAGAAAAACACTAACGTGGGAAATTATTCTCTTTTTCACACTATTATCGCCTTGATATAATAATTTTTATAACTAACTTTTCTTACTGTTTATTTTATTTACTGATATTTAATCGCTTGATATTATTAGTTATGTTGCTAAAGTTGGCATCTTTTTTGTCTTGAATCTCCATGTGTGAAAATAGTTCAGTTGACTTTTGGAATTCGAGTTTGATATGTTGTGTTTTTGACGCGTAATAGAAGAAAAAGCTGTTGCTTTTACTGATTAATTCAATTAGATTTTAGACTGTAAATATTTTCTTCAATGTTCTTACATGTAAATATGTGTTCTCGTTTGTTATATCTTAGTTTTAATTAAAAAGTTTAGCTTATTCCAAATTGATTATTTGTACCCTATTTCGAAAACTGAGCCGCCGAAACGAAAACAATAAATAGGTCACTAGTTATGTATGATATAAGCGAATTTTCATCGTTGTCTCGTAACTCGCACATGCTGCTTACGTAAAGAATTTGAAGTATTTAAAATGGCATTAGTACCAGTATATTCTAAAGGAAATCTGTGATTATGAAACGTTTGAATAATTTGGTGACTTAAAATAATGGTTACATAGTGGACGCACACTATTTTTATACTTGAAAAAAAATGACGTCATTACAGTTGCAAATGCTTATTCATTAGGGTAACTCACTCATTTACAATAGTGACGTCAAATTCATGTTTCTTAGAAATATATTAGAAAACATTTTTGAATTTTAGTTATTTAAGTTATACGTAACTTGGAAGTTACACTGAATAATATTAAGCATATGTATGGTTAGGAGTAATAAATATATTCATTTTTAAGTCTTTTAGAGACTTTCGTATTTTTGTCTTGCATTTAAAATATCAAAGAAGTTGCTGCTTAAGTCCAGAAAATCATCGCATTTATTACAATGCCGAGTTCATTTTAGACTTTGAAAATCGTAATCTTTAATGAATTAATGTAAAAAAGTTGTGGTGGTAGTGTATTGTTTAATATACTACTATATTGTTACTATACAAAACGTAAAGATGAAGATACATTTACAGAAATGGAATTTTTTTTCATCAAATAATTTTAATTTAAGCACGTTATTTTTCATTTATTACCATAACAAAGATTTGCTTTTTACTGTGTCTCTACATCTGAATTTAAAAAACAACAACTTGTTACTTGCTTTTCGAGCCTCGATTTCTAATACAAAAGATTTTTAATCAGTTTTAATTCAATGAACGCCTCTATAAACAGACTTCCTCGTTCACGTAACTCTTATGCATATGTACGATATATGCAAGTGTAAATTAAAACTATAAGGGAAAAATGCAAAGTACATTGAAAAATGTCGACATTTTTATCAAAATTTGAGTACAATAATACGCATGATTATTTCATTGCTCATCAAGTAATAATACGTTTCTAACAACCATTCCAATAAATATAATTGTATATTTCAGAGAAAACGCTTCAAATATTCGGGTGGCTCTTGGGGCCCACGATTCAGACAATGGTCCCGAGCCGGTTGCCGTCTCGAACTTCATCCTACACCCCAAGTACTACAGGCGAACTTATTTGAACGACATCGCTCTGGTGAAGCTCCAGGAGCCCGCGACACTCAGCGAGACAGTTCGCGTCATCTGTCTGCCCACGTCTCCCGAATTCACGGCTCCCAACGATACGGCGGTCGTGGCTGGATGGGGCTGGCACAGATTCCAGCGTAAGCATTCACTTGTTTATAATATTATAGGACAATAGGGATTCTCTTTAAATAAACTTCCAAATAAATGTCACCAGAGTTTCAATTAAGAATAGGAGTAGAAAATGCACCACTCGTGATAATTCTTAGGGCATTATTTCAAATATTTTCGAGCTTGTTTTGAATAGTCTCAGAAGCAGTTAAAGAGTTCTCCACTCTACTCAACAGCGTGCCTATCATAAGATTTATAAGTGTTCAGAATAGATCTGGTATAGAGAGAGCACCGCATTTTTTATTATTGAAAAAAATTATAAAATCCTCGTGCACCACAGAATATCACACGAGATTTACAAAAGTAAGTATAAACACATATTACAAAAGAAAGGAAAAAAAATTAAAAGTCATGAAAGATTTCATATATTTACAATAAATTTACACAACTTTTCAAAAGCGCTTCTGACGGAAATACGTTGGTGAAGATTCGGAGGCCAGTTTATATTAAGTCTTTTGAAAGCCTGTCTTAGGATATTTCGTTATCTTTTAAACTTGGAACACAGAAGAAGCACATGTTCTACATTTTCCTGGCCACCAATATCACAATCACAAGAAGATGACGGAATTAAATTAAATTTGTTCAAGTAGCTTTTAAAGTTGCCATGACCAGTTAGAAATTGGGTTGTTTTGAAATTAGTATAAAAATGATGGCAGGCCAGTCTCTCATTAATGGTTGGAAAAAATTTCTTTGTTAAACTCCCTTTATTTGAAATGAGATATTCTTGGCTCCAAGATTTCACCATTCTTTCTTTCACGGTACCCCATTGTTGAACGGCATGTCTTTTAAGTAGTTTACTTCTCTCGTTGGTGATATTCAATACCCTGTTGACTTGTTCATTTCAGTGTAGCCTGGAATTCAATACAATTCCCAAACATGTAGCCTCGAGAGACTGAAGCTGTTGGTTTTCCCATAAAAACTCATTGTTTCTAGGTTTTGTACTTAAGGTAAAATCTTAATAAGTTGTCTTACTTGTTTTTACAGTTATTTCGTTGTCTTTCTATTAGGCCAAAAAAATGTTTATAGCAACGATAAGCATATCTTGGTCAATATGGATGTCTTGATTAGCCTACAAAGAAAAAAAAAAAAAAACGGCTATTAATAAAGAGAAGGGTTTTCTTCTTAGGACAGGGGTGACAAATCCTTATGGACCAACGTGCCATTTTTTCCTAAAGAAATATTTAATGAGGTATAGACGTGCCGTCAAATAATTTGAACTTGAAATTATTGGGAAAATAATAAAACTAAATACTAACAACTCGAAAATCTTTATTTACTATCAAAAAATACATTTTGTACGGTATAGTTGTAAATGTTTTAGTGTTATGCACGTAATTCAAATCATATAAAGTAACATTAGCGAGATTTCTGCTATTGCAGATTAGATGACATATAACTTATATTAGGATTGGATAAGATGCTACTTTTTTAGCAGAATGTATGCTGAATTGGAGTCATATGCCAAACCGTATCTAAGCGAGTCTTTAATGTTATTCATCTCTGAAAATAATGACTCGCAGGCGTAGGGAGATTAAAATGTGGTTAAAATAGCGTGGTCCAGCTTTTTTCGAACAGTTAAATGTGTGTGGAATCGAATTCCATGCTTCCAAAATTTCATTACAAGCATTTTTACTTATATTGCTTGTTAATCTTTCTGTTTCAATCCATTTCAACTTTCTCCTTTTTTTCAACAAATTTTCAAATCCGTATTGAACTATAGATTGGAAATCAATCAGTCACCATTGGTTCGCCATAACTGCCCTCGGATGTGAATCTGTGAGGTAATGAACTAAATCGTTGATCATGAAAAGAATAGGACTGATTCCTGGGGAAGTGTTTTCATGGTTTTCCTTTAGGCAGAGACGGTTGCTCCATATTTTTAGTTTTGATATAACGCAGGTCCAAAACTATTTAATTCAGCCTTACATGTTTCCACTAATATTGGTTAATTTGCAGAGCAATTTTTTTACGAACAATTTAAAATCATGAGGAATATAAAGAGAAAAAAAGGGGAGAAATTCTGACTTAGATTTTAATACATTTAAAACTCAGTTTTTGTAAATTAAATTAAAATTCATTCGTATTTTCAGTTTAATGAATATCAGGCAAAAATTGGAGATTTTAGGGCTTTGAGTTCCATGGAGGGAAACTCGAAGTTCTTGTTCTGTGACCACATTTATTATGACTGAAATTATCGAGTGTTTTTGAATGGGAAATGCTAAAATATTAACACATTAACTATGGATAATCTCTTTCATAGATTTAAAAATTGAAATAATTTATAACCAATCACATATTTTTCTGAATTTTTATAGAGGGTAAGAGTTACAAGCAGTTGCAGGAATTGGAATTACCTATACTGTCTCATCCTACGTGTGTTTCTAAATACGGAGGAGTGATTCAGGAGACCAATCTTTGTGCTGGAGGACTGAAGGACAAAGATGCATGCTCCGTAAGAAATTTTCTTATTTCTTAAAGTAGACACGAGTTTGGAAGCTATTTTTGGGGCACCTGTATTCTTGAAACTCTTTCTCTAGAGGGCTGTGTGTGAAAACATAAACAATATTCAAATACGTATAATTCTTTGCAATTAAAATTAAATAAATCGAATCTTTTACACATTATTTATAAAAAAAAATGGGGCTTCAGAAAAGTATAAAATGTTTAAAATATAATAATAATTTTAAAAATTATAAACATATGAAAATAGGAAACATTTCTGTAAGAAATATTAATTAAGTTTTACGTTGCGCAAGCTATTTTCTAAAATAGTAGCTTTAATTATACTAGCAATAAAATGATTTATAAAGTTAAATGTATCCTTATTACACTGTAATAATTTTTTATTACTAGAATAATAAATTATAATTTTTAAAAAATAAATAGTTAAATTTTTAAAATTTTTTAAAAAAAATTTCAATATTTTTCAAATATTTTGAAATACACACAAAAGATATATTATTCTAAAATGATATAGGGTTTAAAGAGTATGATACATTTTATAATTCTATACAGTTTTATACATCAGAGGCTACTATTTTAGAAAATATCGTGCGCAATGCAAAAATTATTTAACAATTATTACATATTTTCATATGCTTATATAATTTTTAAAATTATGATTATATTTCAAATATTTTGTACTTTTTTGAAGCCATAATCCTTTGTAAATAATGTGTAAAAGATTCGAATTATTTAATTTAAATTTAAAAGAATTATGCCTGTTTGAAAATTGTTTATACTTTTGCCCCTCGAGAAAAAGTTAACACCCCTGAGACCGCTTAATAACTTCTATATTTTTATTTTCACGTATTTCAGTACGTTTTTTACTTGTCATTTCTAGGGAGATTCTGGGGGACCTCTGTTTGGAAAATATGGTGGCCAATGGTATTCCGTCGGCGTCGTTTCTTGGGGTATGAACTGTGGACTGGAAGGTTACCCTGGTGTTTACACTAGGGTTTCGGAATATCTGGATTGGATTGCAGACGAGATCAAAGATTCTCCTCCCTGCGATGATGAAGTAGAGATTCAGCCACCCGTGAAACCTAACTTAGACAGTAAGTGTGTAATTAAAGTGTTTTGCAATTATTTTAAAGTTATTGATGTAATCAAATGTTTTCGTATTCTTGACTTAACAAAATATATTAAACAGTATCTGAAATGCATTTTTTTAGATTGTATATGGGGATTGTATACGGAAAAACATACTGGTGAATATAATAAGAGCAGAAATTTTGGTCCATAGTCTTAGAAATAGGCATAATTTTCTTCTATCTTTCTATTTTTCACACGTCCTTTCAGATTCTGTATAAGAGGGAAATCTTAACATGCTATCATCCTAAAAAAGCCCTGGGAACCCCCGAGGATCCCCAGACCACAGTTTAAGGGCCGCTGATACAGAACATTCCTTTATCTGTAGTATTTAACTTTTAATATCCCCCCCCAAACTGAATAATTTGTAAATCATCTCACTTGTGTGTCCTAGGATACAGTGATATAAAAGTGTTCACGATATTTGTCTTATCTCCTGGTTCTCTTAGACTAACTGAAAGATGAAAACAGAGTTTCTTGTTGCTCTTTTGAACTATTTCTATAAAAAACTTTAGGAAATCAATTACTTTATGACACATTATCAATAATGTTCAAGTAAAAATTACAAATAAGAGAAACTAGAAAATTAAACACAAAAATAAAATAACTTACAACAGGAGATTTAAACCACCAAAAATTTCAATGACATGTAAGTAGTTGTTCCTTCAATTCCAAGAAGCTTTGTTTTCGAAAGCAATGAATAGTTTGGATAGTAAAATTTAAGATGATTTTTATTACTCTAAGGGTAATGCTGTTGATGAGAGCATTTAAGAACCAAAAAATACTTATTTGCAATCCATTACGAACAGATTGCGGGATTCCCAATGAGAACGACGAAGGGAGAATTGCAGGAGGAGTTGAAACAGATCCTGTTGAATTTCCGTGGATGGTAAGATCCTTTGGATACAAAATTCTTCTTCGAGCATTTTTTATTTACCTTTCAGACTGATTTGTTTCTCTCATAAGGATTGTAATTTTTAAGAAATAGTGTGTGTGTGTTGTGTGTGTGTAAGACCTTTTAAGTGAAAAATGTTTTAATTCATCTATAACAAGAGCAACTAAAGATAACTAAACTACTTTGTTTGATTATTAGTAACTTTTTAATTTCTTGAAAACTATTTTTTACAGGCAATGATTGTATACAACCGAACCATTGTTGGAACTGGAGCATTGATAAGCCCTTATTACGTTTTAACCGTTGCTAGTATCTTTGACAACTGGTAAGCTACTGTTTTTCGGTAGACTTAATTATTAAAAGTATTTTGGACTACTTTAAGGCTTACCCTTGGCTAAATGATTAATAAGTGTAGCAATATATAGGGAGAGAGAAGGGGGTAGAACTGTTTGATGCATTTCAAACACCATAGATGTTTTGTCCAATTTATAATAAAACAGATTAGTTCAAATAATTCACAACCACACAAAAACTCCGCTTTTCTTTCTCTTTCGCTCGCAAAATCTTTTTTTTAAATTTATTTTTTACTGTTGCCATTTACATAAAACCATAAATCTTTTATTTACAAAATCACTTCAATACAAGCTGAGTTGTTTCATTTATTATTGTAAACTTGTTAGAGTTTTGAATTTATTTTAGTTTAAATATATGACATGCTTTGGAGTCAGAAAAAGACTTAGTTTTTAAAAAGGAACTTTATTCAATCATTTCTAGATTTCATCTGAAGCTAAAAAGCAGAGAGCAAAAACACGCCACCGTGAAACACTTAAAACACCGATCGCGGATTTCATGAGTGCACTTGAAAGTTAATGCTGACATATAGGGCTATTAAATATAACGATCTGGAATTAGACATGTTTATTGGCTAGGCCATATGTTCGGAAGAAATAAATGGGTGATTAGTTTGATACTTGAAGAGGTAATCAAAAAATAAAAGCTAAGTGCTAGATAGGGAATTTAATTTTTAATTTAATTTAATTATTCTTAGATATATATAATAAATTACATCTCGTGGTTATGATATGAATATTTGTTAAACTCTCCACTCTCCCACCTTTTGATTTTACATAAATATAACAAAATCAAAATATTTTTTTTCACATGAATAAATTTAAGTTAAGAATAAAAAGTGTAATATTAATTATCATATCGTTTGGGTTTTATAACTTTTCTACCACATTTAATTTTGATTTCTAACTTTACATTTTCTATTTGGGTTGTTACAATTATTAAATTTTGAGTGATTGTCTTTTACATTTTTAAACAGTTTATTGTTATAAATTTTATTATCACTGTTAAGTTCTAGCGAATACAATCTCTTTTCTGGACGTACCAGTTCTCCCCTACGAGTTTTGACTTTTACAACTCTAACTGAATTGTCCTTTCCTGGAAACACCTCCACTACCAGTCCCATCCGTAGGCCAATCTAGTCTCTTCTTGTTGTGGCAACCAATGAGCACCACATCTCCAACTATCACTTCTTTCGAACCAGCTTTGTTGCTCTCTTGATGAACGAGAAGACTCAAGTATTCATCTCTAAATCTATTCCTTAGATCGTTTCTCAATCTTTGCTGATACCTGAGTCTCTTGGTGAGATTAATGTTATTAATGTTGTCCAGATCTGGTACTCCCACCGTTTGAATATCTTGAAGGAACATGGAGGGCGTGAGAGGTGTTAAGCCGTCTGGATCCTCAGATAAATGGTTGAGTGGTCTTGAATTAATAGCTGCTTCTGCATCACACAGAATGGTATTTAATTTTTCAAATTTTATTGACGCCCTTCCCAAAATTCTTCTTAAGATTCTTTTCACCATTTGGACCTGGCGTTCCCAAAAACCTCGCCACGAAGCAGTGGGAGGATTGAAACTCCACTGAATTCTCAAAATTGAGGTCTCTTGAGTAATTTTTTTCCAGTCAAGGGAAGCCATTAAATTATCAGCTTCTATGGAATTAGTCCCATTGTCACTATATATTTTTTTCGGTCCCAACCTCTTCTTGTTATAAATCTTCTCAACCTTAACAAGAATCCATCAGTCGAGAGACTTTGTATCAGTTCTAAATGTATAGCACGGTAAACCGCGCATGTAAACAGTACTATCCATGCTTTATTCCCATTCTTTAAATAAAGCGGACCTGCTAAATCACCACCAGTCACTTCAAAAACTTCCGCATCTCTGACTCTATCCTCAGTAGTGGAGCCGGTACCGTTTTTATTTCTTTTGAGGTGTATATCTTACAGCGAATGCATTGGTTTATGACTCTTTGAACAGTCTTTCTGCCACGTAAAATCCAAAATTGTTGTCGTAGATTTGATAGAACAACCTGTATTCCACTGTGGCAGGAATTTGTATGATTTTCGAAGATCAGTCGTTCCACAAGTAAATGATTGGATGGTAAAACAATAGGACATATGAAGTTTTCATCATCTTTCTTTCTCAATATTTTCATCTTCAATCGCATTAGACCTTCGTTGTCAGTAAACACGTTGAGACTTTTCAATTTATTTTGTATAACTGTGTCATCAAAACTTTCCTGCTGCACAAGTTTTAAAAGTTTCTTCTGCGCAATTTGAATTTCATCTACAGTTAACTCCCCTCGTTTGCTGTTGTGATATCTACTATTGTAGCCAAATAGAAGAATCCATGCTACTAATCTCAGTTTTCTTGAATATTTTGAAAATCGAGTCAAATACCAAACTGTTTCACTGGAGGAAATATTGTCTGATGTTACTCCCTTCATTTTCTCTTTTGAGACTTCTTTGTGTTTCGGAATTTGGCCAGTCTTTTGCAGGCAGTCTAAGCCACTGTGGCCCCGCCCACCATCTTGAATCCAAAAGTATCTTCAAGGTGCAGCCTCTTGAAGGAAGATCCGCGGGGTTACATTGCCCAGGAACATGCCATTTTTAGCAAGCTGTAAGCGTTCTTCGCCCTCTACTTCACGTTTCAAAAAACGAAGTAAATTTTTCCCATAACCACCTGTTAATTCGTTTTCGGCTGACGATTGTGTTAGATTTCGCTGCCAGACTCTCATCAATTCTTCGGAGATACATAATTCAACAAGAGGGAATAAATTGGCTTCATATTTTTCACTTGTTAGCTCTATCGACTCTAAGGATCTCAAATGGGATTCTGATTTATCATTTAAATAAGAAACATTTGACTTACCACTTCTTTCTGTTGCATTCTGTATAAAAAGAGCTAATAACTCGTGAACATAAAATTCTATCAACAATTCTCTCCCAAATCTGTTCTTTAAAGCTTCAGTTGCTTTCTCATAATTTTTCAGATGTTGGAGGGAAACTTTCAGTCACTTCGCGAGCTCGACTTCCTTACACCATGCACTGTAATATATATTGAAATTTATCCTCCGGAGTCAAATCCTAGTCAGTATGTATTCTTTGAAATTGGCCTCAAAACCCTAAATAGTCTTTCAGTTCACCGCCGAAATGTAACAATTTAATTTTTGGTTGGCGCATTTTTCTTTTTTTTATTTGGCAATGAAATTATCGATTTAGCTGTTCTGTCGAAACACATTTTATATAAGAAGCTTACATTTTTTTACTCTCACTAAATCCCTTTTCTCTCGATATTCTTCAATTTTATTATATTCATTTTCAAATTCTTCATCTGTTCCGATATTATTCAAAATTATATCACCACAGTCTTTTAATTCACTGTAAATACGATCCAAAGTTAAAAATTTCGTTTTTACAACTTCCCCATTTGGCGCTTCTTTTCCGAATTCCTCCATTTAGCTATTTGCAGTCTTCGTAAATACAGCGCAAACCGATTTTCGTATTCTCAATACATCTCTCATAGACATGAGGTCAAGTTTCATTATTAATTCTAATAACCACGACTAATCTGTTTCCGTATCACGTCCGGGTCACCAAAATGTTTCGTCCAAGTTATAATAAAACAGATTAGTTTAAATAATTCACAACCACACAAAAACTCCACATTTTAAATCTTTTTTTTAAAATTTATTTTTCACTGTTGCCATTTACATAAAACCATAAATCTTTTATTTACAAAATCACTTCAATACAAGTTGAGTTGTTTCATTTATTATTATAAACTTCTTAGAATTTTGAATTTATTTTAGTTTAAATATATATGTATTAAATTACATCTCGTGGTTATGATATGAATATTTGTTAAACTCGCGACAATAGATAAAGAAAATGTGTAACATGGTTGAATTTGCTTTTTTAATTTCCTGTCCAATACATGTCCAGCAAACCCCACTTCGTAGTATAGGAACGCATCAATAATTTGTGATGAAATTTCATAAATATGAGTCACACTTATAAATGACTCATATTAAAAAACTTCCTTAATAACTTTATGTTATTGTACGTAATGGTCTTGGGTAGGAGAAACATTTGTGAAACTAATCGTGTTGTTGGCTTTATATACGTGATTTGTTTTCGAAAGCTTTCGAAGAGATAACGTTTGAAAATTATACGAGAAAGAAATTTGTTGGTTCGTACAAGTCCTTTGACTTAATACACTCCTGTTAACGTTCTATTCGAATATGATACACATGAACTATCATTTGAATGGTGCACATGCAACAAGACAAAACATTTTCAAAGAATTTGTTTTTAATCACAAACAAATCGTCATTGATTATGGAAAAAAAGGGTATATTTTTTAATTGAAACCCCGTGTAAAAAACCATTTCTTCCATTTTCAGTCTTTTAATTCTGAGAATCTATTCTTTTCTAATTGAAAAGTGCCACAGGTTAAAAGCAAATATGCTAAAGTGTAATCGTAATATTATTATAAAATTCTTTTTCATCAACATTTTTTTTTGACAATAATATTTACAATTGCATCAAAAGGGAAAATTAATGTTATTGGAAAATACAAAACCCCACGGATAACGAAGAATACTGCCCCCCCCCCCTTGCAAAATCAGATTTTGGGCTCCAAGTCCAAATACGTACTTGACATCAGGCTTTGGGCCCCCCACGATGCGGGGGTGTACGTTACTCCACTGGATACAATATAGTTACTTTTTATAAATCCTTATAAATACGGTATTAACTAAATTTTGGGAATTTAAACTATAATGCTGTGTAATATACTACTATTCCATAGTAAAATACTTTTACATCTAGGATAATTTTACTTGAAATGGCAGTTATTGAAAAAGCAAATTTGCTCCATTCTACTTATGTAGAACATTATTCCAAAAGTTTTTTTTAAAATTTTTTTTTTAATAATTGACCCTTTCACCTGAGTTTAAGGAATTGTTCTCTTTCCCACAGGATGGAATGGTATCCAGAAATCCTGGACGTATTTCTCGGCAAACACAAAGTTTCGGCGAGGGAGGCCACTTCCAGAAAATTCGATGTGCAAGCTGTCTATCACCACAAGCAGTACGGTAAGCCGACGCCTTATAACAACGATCTGGCACTCCTGAAGCTGAAGCAGCCAGCTGGAAGCGAGTACAGGCCCATCTGCCTCCCACGCTCCGATGCTTGGTATCCTCCAGGTCTTAGCCTCACAACGGCAGGGTGGGGAAGAATATCAGAAAGTAAGTTATTCGGAATTTAAACATAAAGATTCGAAATTCCTTTTCTTGAAAATTTTAACGCAAAATAACATTTTAGTATTTTTTATCCGTCTGTTTTGATAAAAGTTTATACCTACAACTAAAACTTAAAAAAAAATATAACTATCAATTTCTCTGAGGTTGTTGTTAACAGAATTGTATTTTATAACTAGAAGGTCATTAAATTAAATCCTAGAATTCATCAATTTAATTAAATTCCATTGTTTTCTTGCTTGATTTTCTATTATATTAAAAACAAAAGTACTTGGATATGTTTATTGCTACTATCACTTTTTTCATCATTTCATTTTGAAACAAAGAACATTTCTGAGACTACATTAGAAATATCCAAAACATTACTGTTCACTTTACATATGCAACAATTTACGTTAATTTTCTCTTGAGGGGCTTTAATTCATAATGAACTTGAGACCTCCAAGACTATATTTGATGTAACGGAATATAATCACCACCTTATCTCCCCAAAATTTAAAGTTCAGCGTTTTTACATTAAGGATGACGCAATCTTGCATCACACCTGACTCAACACTTTGTGATTTCTTCCTGTGGAGGTACGTAAAGGACAAGGTATTCGTCCCTACCCTTCCTGTTAATCTAGTGGAGCTGAAGCAGTGTATCACAACCGCTTTCAATGGATTTGATTCAGATATCTTAACACGCGTTTCGGCGAAAATGGACAACCGGATCAATGTGTATCGTGTGACTAAGGGTTTGCACATAAAGCACCTGTGACTGTCTATAACAAAAGTTTAAATAATCCCGTACAACTCTGTTACTGATGACACATAGTATCTTACATTGTTCTTGATTTATAGGGCATTGAAAATGTATATGTTGCAGGAAAACAATGAAATTGGGCATTTCATCAAATATCTAAGGGAGAAGATCAATTCACGCAAGATGTTAAAATAACGTCTCTTTGAGGTCAGTTCCCTGATGTAAGTAAGTGATTTGAACAAATGCCCTAACTGTTTTAGTGAAATGATGAAATGAACAAGTCAGCATTTGTAGGGCCCTTTTTTCGCTTGTTACCACTCCCTATTACCTCCCCTTCTCTCCTCGTCCGTTCCAGGTAGCGCTGGGCTTCTGACGTGACGCACCAAAACTAAATATTATTTTTTAGTTTTATTTAGTTATTTCTATGCATTATTACCTTTCGATTGATACATCACTTTTGTATGCCTGAAAATTAGAAACGGCATAAAACTTCAGTTTAAAAGTGTAAACAAATAAATTAGGGAATTCTACCACACCCTCTTTATAGGTAAAAAAAAAGCTTTTTGATAATAAAAAAGATGTATTTTAAAAA
>BMAV01003967.1:183187-212218 GCA_019973955.1 Trichonephila inaurata madagascariensis
ACCCTATTTGCTAAATGAACACTTTAAAACTCTTGACAATATTATTTCATCATTTCACTGAAACAAGTTAGGGATTGAATCAAATCACTTACTCTTTCCTTAGGGAAATCACCTTACAGAGTTCTTATTTTAACATCTTGCGTGAATGGATCATCTTCCTTTAGGGATTTGATGAAATCCCTAATTTAATCCTTTCCCTGCGACAGATATTTCATTCTGAATCACCCATATTTTTAATACAATCAGAAAATGCTGTATTGTCCTTTGCTTTTCATTTTCATTTGTAGGAGGTCCAGGCAGTGACGTTTTACTGAAAGCAAACCTGAACGTTTGGTCCGAAGAGGAGTGTGACAAGAGATACCCCGGTTGGTTCACAGAACAAATGATGTGTGCTTACAAAGAGGGAACGGATACGTGCGAAGTAAGTGAAATGAGACGCGCAGTGGCTCCTCCTGTGCTTTGTCTTTTCTCCTTTCAAAATCCATTCTTAGTTGAAGTCTGAAGAAATTGATAAGCTGTATTGTTTATTGATACATTTCAGGGAGATAACGGAGCTCCGCTGATGAGATTTTACTACGGACGGTACTACTTAGCAGGGGTGTCGTCGTGGGCCAGCGATGACGGTTGTGCCACCAAGGGCGCGCCAAGGGTGTTCTCTGCTGCTCACCCGAACCTCCAGTGGATATCGAGCACGACTGGATTAGACGTGATGTAAAAAAGACATTGTATTGTGAATGTATAGACTGTCAATGATCAACGAATGCCCCGAGGTCGGAATCTCTCAATAGATTTATTTCGACATTTCAGCGCTCGTCGCAAACGCGAATAGCAAATATTGTTAAATATTTAAACTTTTATACTGTTCATTTAAAATGATTTTATCATAGTAAAAATATTTACGATCTTAACTTCTGATGAGTAAACAAAAATGATTATTCTCCGAAATGTTTTATCTACAGACAATGGGATCACGAAGAGTTTTTTTCATATGATATATTTGTACATAAGTATTAGCGTGAATAAAAATTAGTTATCAGTTACAAAAAGCGAAATAAAAGTTTTGAAATTGTTTTAACTGGTATGTGTTTCATTTCCCGCATCATCTTGCACACATTAATTTAACTTCTTATCCAATTTTCCGGTACTTTTTCATTTCTTCAGAGCAAATCTCGCCAAGTAGACTTAATGGTGACCACACACAGTATACACATTATAAACTTCGGTATTACAAATAACAGTATACATTATAACACACAGTATATACTTCCTTTTTCGATATTTTCCTTAACTGTTTCTAATAAAAGGTTCATGGATCGGCTTAGCACCTTGAAAAGTACGAGTATCTGACAAATTCTTTGTTTGCTCTGTGCAAATCCGAAATTTTTATTGGTTTTTCATCCATTTTTGGTTTATTAGGAAAGACATTATTGATAAGAACTGGTCACGATATGTTTTGAATATGTGGTGGTAAAAGATTAGCAGCGGAAATATTCTGTTGGACGTCACTTGTATAATTTTTGGCTACTTTCTCTAAGTGTAAAAAAAAAAAAAAAAAAAAATTGTGTGTGTGCTTATGACCCCACGATAGAAGTGAAAACTTCTGATTTATTCTGGGCAAGAGAATCCATTTGTGCTACGTTTTCTTATACGACATTTTCGCATGCGGGTGTTAAGTAGTTCTCATTTTCGGGTGCATGTATCTGTGAATTTGTTTGTTTCATCCTTTTTCTGTAAAGGGTAATGTTTAAATAATTATGCATTCTTACATATTTATATACAATTAACCTTTATCTACCGCATTATGATTTACTGCAGTTTTTTTCATGCAATATTTTTTTTTTTTTTTGAATCCCAACATTGAAAATTAAAGAATATACATAAACAAAATACTCAATTTTTGGAAATTTTTTCGTTAGAGCTAATTCATTAATTAAAGATAATCAACTGTAAAATTATCTATATGCACTGTTCACTTAAAATAAATGGTCAAATTGTTTTCTAAGGTCTTCATTAACATATAAAACAATAAGACACTTTTTGACATTAACTGTTTTTTCGGAACAAAAATGACAATCTTCGCAATCCGCTGAAAACGCCGTCAGCTGAAAACACAATTTCTGCTATAAAACTATTCGTCTTCCCCGCTAAAATGCTCATCATAATACCCGTGCTGCCATATATATTATAAGAGTGGTGTGACGTTTGATATGATTAACAGTAGAGTGATCTTGGTTAATTTAAATATTGAATTTATTTACGCCATATCTATTATATACAGAATTATACATTGAAGTTATTAAACTTATAATATTGTTGGAGTTCAATAAGTTATTTGTGAGAGGAAGAATCCTTTTAGCCACCCACTCCTTGGTACGTTCAAAGCATCATCTTCCTCGCGCGTCTGCTTCCTTCCCACAGGTCAATGCATCTCCCCTTCGCTCTTCCTCCTTCTCTGCCCCCTTCGAGGCGTCAGCATCTCTCTCTCTCGGGGATCAGGGCGGCACTTTTGCATCTCTGGTTGCATCCTGACAGTGATGGGAAAGGGTCCCTCGTGATGTCAAAAGGGTCGTCGGGTGATCCAAGTAGAGTCTATGCAATAATTCAAAGTTGCACCTGTGTCCCTGCCCGGGTGTTGATCCTTTCCAAAAAGACGCCGGACACAGTTGCGAAATCAAGACGTTTCAGTGGATTTAAAAGAATATTCCTGCTAAGTATCATCAGAGTATTCAGAAAAATGGGTTATTTTATGTAATTTTAAAGTGAGTGGTTCTTATAAGTACCGTCGGTAGATAAAGGGTTAAATACAATAATTAAGGTAAGGTAAACAATTAAATATGTAATTAATACAATTGCATATTTATATACAATTTAAATTTCAATTAGTCTAATTATTTAAAAATATTTTTATGTAAATTACTTAAGAGTAGATTACATTTACATAATATTTATGTTTATGTGGTACTTACGTATTATCGCAACGGTATTGGCGACAATATATGAAAGGGAGCACATGGTTGCCAGTTCAGTCCGTACGACTCATGGGAAATCAGGGTTTCCAAATTGGAGAGTTATATTTAAAGTTTTGATTTTTCGATAGTACGAAAGAACCGTTTATATAACTTATATAACGCCGTATGCTATGTAAGGCTAGGAAAACTTATGCCCCTAGAGATGTTTACTTTTCTTAAAATTCTCTAAGCAAACAAAAGGAGAGGTTTCGTACTTTTTTACAATTAATGCTTTTATATTCTCGTAATCTTTTAGTTGTCATCATGAACGTAAGCCAAAATATTGTCAACTTTCTCACTAATAAACTTTATTAGAATTTCGGATTTTAATACTTTTGGCTTATTTTTGTGCTTAAATGCTCTTTCTACTGAATCAGAAAGTAGATACCACATATTTCGTTTCTTCTTATCTTCGATCTCCTACATAAGAATTATCTTTTTCTTTCATTTTTTATGCTTGCGCTCCTCTTCTCTCGTTCACTCGCTGGAGTTGAGTGGAAATGGGCAAGAAAATAAAACTTCACTGGAAAAAGTGTGCAGGAAATTTTTACTTAAGAAAAAACACGCACCTAAAAAGTTTTCAATTCAGAACTAACCGACTGTCATCAATACGAGCACGATTGCTGAATGGAGCCTAGTAAAACCGATTGGGCGTGACGCACACGAAGCTGACGCTTGATTTAGATTCACTCTTCAGTAAAACAGCCCCTAAAAAGAAGTTATCACTAAAAAAATCTATTTTAATTAGTTCTTATTTAAATAAAATAAAAGCTACCCTTTTGAAAGCAGTACTTCAATAAGGCGGATAAATTCTTAAATTGTGGGATTTGGTATATAATTACTGTAGATAAATATATATGGGCAAAAATGTAAATTTGTAGATTAAGAGAATCAAAATTTTTAAACAGTTTTCAATTAATCTGTTCAATTTTTGATTAATTATATAATATCAAATTATTGATGCTTTCATAATCACACTTTTTTTTTCTACTTTTTTTTATTTTAAGAATTGGAATATAACCATTGATTCGAGAGCAAATTTTTTTAAAAATCAACGATATGAAAATTTCAGTTGCATTAATATTACTGATTGTTATTATATTTATTGCATGAAAAGATTTTTAAAAAACAATAGACGGTAGGACGAAATTTACTTAACTTAAAATATTTCACTCAAAATAGGGTAAGGAAACAGTTACATGAAAAAGGATCCATTCACAACAGTAATATTTTTCAAAAAGTTAATTAACAATATTAATTACTGGATGAATTTTCATATAATATTTCAGTCCTCTTTGAACCCTTAAGATGTGTGTGACACCACAGGTATGAGGAGAACCGGAAAAGTTATTAATAAATTTTTGTTTTATGACCGGGCAAGGAGCATGATAATAACACACTCATGAAGTAAAGGCCATTTTCTTTTTTCTATTTTAGTTGATTTTCGGAAACGTATATCGTTTCCAGGGATTGCAGTATCGGACCAAAAGTTCAATACCGACATTTGGTATTTTTTAGATCTTAATACTGGGATATCGGTTTTAATACCAGTAGTAGAAATTTTAGAAAAAGAAAGAAAAAAAAAGAAAACACAGGTGTTTTTTTGTTTTGTTTTATATTTGTCAGTTTTATTAGAGAGTATAAATATCACAAGAAATAATTTGTAACTTATAAATTATAACAGTTTATAAAGAATCACAAAAAAGTAAAAAAAAAAAAAAAAGGAACATCTTATTTATTTAAATAACCAAAAAGTGTAAATATCACTACTAAGTCTGTGGTACTATTACAAACTTTTGAAATGTGATCTTAAAAAACATAATGCATCGATTGCACTGTCATTAAACCTGGAACGTAATTTTGTGCTATAATTTCATCTAAATTATCTTTTTATTTTCAAAATAATCTAAAATCCCTGATGGATTGGGCTTAGAAACTGTGCTTAAATTTGTATCTTCATCGCAATTAGATTCTTTCCTCTTTAATAAATTTGTATCATGTTTCGCGTTTTTAAATGTGCATGGAGTCCATTTGTACTTCCACCATTTACTTAATAACTCTTGGACATTTTTTATTTTGTGCTATCATATTCTTTTCATCATATAAATAATGAAACCAAACCGAAATATGATCAACTGATTTCCTTATGTTCTTTAAAGTTATTCTCATTCATTATTATGGGTTATTATTTATGAGTATATATATATAATGAATCTGAAAAATATTTTGAACCCTAAAGTATGATATGCAAATACAGTGTGAATAACAAACCCGCCAATTTAAAAAATATCGAAAGATTAAGCACTTTCTTTACAACTACAACCTAGTTTTCACAGATGCGAATATTCGACTATGAATTCTGAGCGTTTATAATAGTTTCGCTCTGAGTTGTAATAGTATAGTCTATGACGTCTCGTTAGTTGATTCACATATATTATCCCCTCTCTTGATTGTACGATGCAACTTTACATTCACAGTCTTATTAATTTCGCCCGTTAGGGAGACATAAAAACAAAAACGTATACTATTTTGCTGTGTTGGTGATCCCTCAACATATAGTGGAGACAATTTTAAAAAATTTCTAGTAAATACCAAAAAAATGGTCTTAAACTTGTAAATACTAGTATTACAAAACTGTACAAATGGCTTAAAATACCGGTATTCGGTATCCCAATATATCGGTATTGCAATCCCTAATCGTTTCTAATGTTTTTAAATGCCCCTACGTTATATGTTTAAATAACATTAACGCAGTGGTTCTTAAACTTTCGATCTCCACGGACCCGCTTTATGTATCAGCTTGATATCTCGGATCCCCAAGATTTTGAACACCCCTCCCTGACACTTAACACATTTCTGAGTGATTTAAGGATTCCTCAATAATTCTAAGACTGCCTCTGCTACTTATACAGACCTTTAACACGACTATTTTTCCCTTTAAGAAATCGAATTTCCAATATGACATTGTGTAATAGTGGGTATGTCGGTACAAGCAAAAAAAAAAAAAATAAAAAAAAAAATGCATTAATATTCATGATCGAAATACATGGAATTTTTCATTGGGGGCAATTTAGTGATCTAGTGTGAATAGTACATCTATCAATTTTTTGACGAGGCCTTTCAGAGACTAAAAGAAGGAAGATTAAATGACGCTTCTTCGCGGACCCCTACAAAAGCACCCCTAGGGTCCTCAGCCGCTTTGTAGGGGGTCCTCGCAGGGCAAAACACAGTAAGCAGACCGCTGCATTAATGTATAAATGTTTAAAATAATAATAATTACATAAATTTCAGAAAAAAAAATATTTAACAAAAATATCGAGTTATAGACAAAAATATTTATTAGATCATTAATGCATTAAAGCTGTTTCTCTGATCCAACACAATTGTATTTCCTGTTATTACGCTCTATCCAGTTTAACTGTGTCCGATATCCATTTCAAATTTTTGCGGACGGCTGCAAACACCCGCGGATCTCCACTGGCTTGGCATCCTTGGGTCCTGTTCCAAGACGCCACTCCGGCTAAATAGTACCTTCCTTCGCGTTTCTGCATCAGTGGGGCGCCTCCGTCTGCCTGCAAAGACAGTGTTTCTTTACGAATTTTGCAACATTTGGATTTTCTTCGTTTCACCTAAAGTACTCTCCCAGAAGATGATTTACCTTACTGTAGTAGTAGTGGGGCTGTTAGTTAGTAACAAACGACACTATTGCAAAAAAAAGGATGTAATTGCATGATCATCGGAAGACTTTCCATCTCATTTATTCATATCGAATAGCCTCATCATTTATTTAACTCTACCGCTCTATTTTAATATTGGTCACCGTGTGAAGGGACTTTATCGTGAACTATTAATAAACCTCTTGGGAAAACTTTGGGGCCAGAATGGCAATTCTTTTCAACCTACCCAAGAAGACAACGCAATTATGTAGATTAGGAAGTGTATATATTGGATCTTTTGTATTCGCGTGGAGTTGCCAGTGTTCTAAGAGTTTGATGAGGAGGTCTAATAGTGCCAGTGAAGTTCTAGAAGAGTGCTAGGAGAGTTCTACGTGAAGTTCGAAGCCGAAAGTTTATCCATTTGCCGGATCAATTAGGATCAAGAATTAGATTGACGATATAAGGACTGTAGCTGTTCGTCGTGGCATAGCGGTAAGATAATTTAGATTAAGCTTTAAGGCTAGAGCGGATTCTAGTTAGTTAGGAAATCATCTATATATATAGATTCGGTGGTTTATTGCGCTATTTGTTAGAATTACAGAATAAGTCTCATCACTCCTGATCGTAAACCTCCTAGACTAGTGTTGTTTTGGTTGAATATAAATTAAGATCATAATAAACTAATTTTGCTATGGAAGAGTTTGGTGGTCAATCTTTTCTCCCCTCAAACTAGGGTCGGGTAGACGATGAAGAGATGATACCCCCAGTTCACGAGGTATCACAACCGCACGTGATCTTATTGTTCCTCTTCTCAGAATGTTTGAGTGTATGCAAGTATTGCTTTGATATTTCCCTTTTAACATAAAGATATTTTAACCAAAAAAAAAAAAGGGAAATAAACTTTTATAGATAAAAAAAATAGCAAATTTTGTATCATTTTCGAATGTTAACTAAATATGTCTTCTTTTGAAATAACTAGCTTAGGGCAGTAGGCTATGTTTTTCTTTTGATGGAGAGGCAAAGTGAGTTGACACCATTGAGTCAAACCAACTGAAACTGCACTCATTTTAACCAAACAAGGACAGATTTTCGCTCGATTTCTGACAGTAAATAATAACAGGGCTCTGTAAGATTTTATTAATGGAAAAATATCTTGGCAAAATTGTGAAATTTGTGATCACAGCATCTAGTTATGCGATGAATGGTGTCAGATTTTCACATTTCTATAAATAAGATATTCATCCTTTAACAAGTTACGTGATTTTTTTTTATATTTTTCTTAAACTAATATGACCTCCCCTTACTATGTTGCTCGCTAGACTTTCATTTTGGGATACCTTTGTGACGAATCTTCACAGGTCCTCACACTAATCCTCTTGGAGAATCTTTGGACTAGCATTCGCGCTTAATTCACAGGCATCCCTCTCAAGAAGAAACCGTAATATTCAGATTAGTTCAACTGTATAAAGTCAAAGTTTTGAAAGCAGTATATTCGCTACGTAGGTAAGATTGAATAAGGTTTACTTTCGCATGTAAAGATTAAGAGTGGTGTTTTGCCACTGAGTTGAATTAGTAGATTTAAGGTTAGGAATCAACGATAGATTAGGTTGAGTTAAATAAGTTGAGTCCACGTGTTTTCTTAATAAGCATTGCTTTATCCATGCAATTCATTTGACATTCACTTTGAGAATAGATTGTTGTTGGTTAGTTTGTTTGGCTCAATAAATAATTGCGATTATATTGAATTCTTCTTCCCTTCCCCCTACACGTCTAGGTGCTCGCGATAGAGGCTCTTACACCTTCTGTAGGTGTGTTTATTCGTGTGTGTGGGGGGAGTGGTATGAACAATATTATTTTTCTTTATGTATTAATTTGTGTATTATAATAAAATATATTGAAGTGACAAAAACGACACCTTTTAATGAAAGTTGCTCCGTTTTTAATACTCTGCTTGTGATCCAACAGACAGTTTAAACTCGATATAGAGTGCTCTGTAAGTATATTATGGTGGGGATGTCTCATCTCATGTTCTAACCAGTTGAAGAATGTTATTACTTTCTGTCACCCACTTATAATCAACGAACACAATGCTAGAGAAGCTTGCAGAGAATTTTCTACTTAACTTCTAAATCCTGATCTATTGTTCTAGTCGAATACAATAAAAGGAATCCGAAAGAATAAATCTATAGAAAGCTTCTAACTTCTTTTCCGCAGTTGTCATGTATTTTTAAATGTTAATCATAAATCTAAGAACCTACAGACGAATCACCTAGACAGACTTAAGTAATACTTTCGAATATGGAACGAAAAAAATAATCTGATTGAAACATTTCTTATTTTTTGTTTAAATCTTCAATTTACGTATGGCATTCCAATAAACACAAAAGTTAGTTTTAAGAATATGTAAGCATAAGTTCCTCAGGATCAAGAATTCGGCAAGACAAGTTGATTTGAAGCCATAAGTGTGTATCGCAGTAGCCTCAGTATTGATTGAAGTAACGTAAGTGAGGGTTTATTAACGTCCTATTTAAAGAGGTCTATTCACAGAAGGCTCAATAGAACTGAGCTTCTTCGTGATTCTGAACATCGGTCAAGTGATACGGCTCCTGAGCTCCCGATTTTGGTTCACGCAAACGTGAGAACGTTAAACCACGTCAGATTGAACATGCATAGCCTCTCTATAGCGTCGATCTTTAGTAACATCAGGACTCGACCTCGGACGGCAACACCGGCCACGAGTTCACGACCGCCACCACTAGGCTATTGCGGTCGCACAAAGTCAGCTAAAATATTGCGGAAATCCACTTACTTTACATGCATCCACTTCTTCATTACGAACGCAGATCATCCGTCTACTGAACCATTGAGGATATTTATCCTTACAGACACCATAAGACAAAACGTTCATGTCAGCCTTCCGCAGGAAACTGTTGACGGGACTTCCTGAAAAAATAATGCACAAATAAGTTTACTTTTGGAGAGAAGGGGGGAGGGGTTAAAATTTCTTTTTAAATCTTAAAAGAGCGATTCAATTTTCTTTTTAATTCTAATGAGGTTGCGTATTGGTATTTTAAGATTGCAGATATAGTCATTTCTTGCGGCGAGTTGGTATCTTTTTTTAGTGCGACACCATAGAGGAGGTAGACCAAACGCCACAAGTAATTTTGAAGCGCAGTTTCCTCCCCAGATCTCTAACGATGCGAAACCGTATTAAGAATTTAAATTTGCCGAGAGTAACCAAGTCAAACAGGTGCTCTATGGATCTTTTACATGCCTTATAATCATACGATATTGACGCTGTCAATTTCTTACATCATGAAAATCCACCGACTTCGGTAGGGGCGAACCAGCAAACTTGGGCGTATAAGGCCTATGCACGACCAACTACACTCTCCAGCCGGCAATAATGCTTAAATTAGTACTCACCATTTTTTTAAAGCTTTTTCTCTACCATTACCTCCACGAATTGATTAAATATTAAGCCTTTACTTTCTTATTTTATTTCCATTACTTACCTCTTATTATTTATTTTTACTTAGTTGGCCTCTTATTTTATTGTCTTGACTTTTAAAAGCATTTAAAAAATTTATACAGAAGCAACAACAAAAATCTTTCTAAGTATAAATCTAATTGCCCAACGTAACAATACTGAACAGTGTATGGTCGTGCAAAAATAACTTTTGAAAATGTAACATAAATGATTTTAAACGAAAAAATTGCATTCCAAACTATTTTTGTACGAAAGAAATTACTTCTACCCTTATCGTTATCTGTAAGAATTATTTCTTGTGAATGTGACTATTTCTCCTTCGTATCAAAATTTTTTTGGTTAAAAAGCAGAACAAAACATGTTTCTAGCATCAACAAAAAATTATTTTAATATTAGCTGTTTAAATTTGCTATTTTTTCTAAAGTTTAAAAAAAATTATATTTTGATGAAAACGTGTTCTATTTTTTTTAAAAAAATTCCTCGGATAAACCAAATGTTTATAACTATCAAATTATGTTGTCTCTAACACAAGTCAATCTGCAAAATATGTAATTTTCAGCTTGCTGTGTTGAGGAAACATGAAACATATTCGACTCATCCTTCCGTTTTAACAAAATTCAAATATTTTACCATGAAATGTAAAGAACAATTAAACTTGAGAAAAGAATGAAAATTTAACGCATATTTATTTTCTTCCTTAATATGCCGTCAAAATGCCTGATCGGTCACGATTTTCAAGTACGGAGAGAAACAGGAAATTTTCACTTGCATTTAAATTAATTTTTTATATGCGATTCTATACTATTTTTTTATTTTACTTGAAAAGGTATTGGGTTAAAGTTAAGATGTAAGCAACACATCAATAAAAATAATGGAAAAAAAACAAGACAAATGAATAAAAAATATTTAATGTTGGACTCGAGTATGATTTAGATAGTTTTTACAGAATTTTTACTTAAATATATATATATATATATATATATATATATAGGCTCTTGTGTGTGAAACAGATTCTTTATATTTGAATAAAAATTTTTTTTGAAGCAGTTGTTTTCTTACCTGAACGGTTAAATCCCCATCCTGCAACAGTGAGGACAGTATTGGCTGAATACTGGTCGTTCGGCTGTGGTAAGCAGATGGATCTGTACTGGCTTCCCGCTGGCTTTTTCAGACGAATCAGAGCCAAGTCATTGTTATGGATTGTTGGTACATTATATCGTGTGTGGATATATATATCCCTCACGGCAATTTTTTTTTCAAGTTGCTCCGACTCTACATTAATTTCATACTTGCCGAGGATTACAGTTATTTCATGCAGATCATTTAGCATCCTGTCTTACAAAAAGGGAAAAATAATGTTTTTTTAGTTTAAATTCTTAAAAGTATAGAAAAAATTTTTAAATGAAAATAACGTTGCCAATATTAGTTATTAGTAACAGTCCTGAGGATGCATTTCTTATGTATACTGATGGCAGCAGGAGTGAACACTCCCGTTCTGGCAGTGGTATTTACATTAAGTCCCAAAACTATATCAGTCACACTAAACTGAGAAACTGTGATGGTTTCTCTGCCTTTCGTAGTGAACTCATTGCTGTTGATACATGCCTTAAAGAGGCACTCTCAATTTCTGGTTCGAACAGAATCTGGATATTATTTGACAGTCGTAGTAGACATTTAACATCTTTCTAATTGGCATAAGGTGGGGGATAATACATGCTATTTTGGAAGAACTAAAACGCCTTTCATCTTCTCGCGAGATCCATCTACAATGGGTTTCTTCGCACGGTAACATCGCGGGCAATGAAATTGCTGACTCTCTATAAAAAGATGGCGCAGCTCAACCCACTATGAACTCGGCCCCTCTCACCTATTCAGAACTGCACTCCACCTACATCAATAATAAGCAATCAACTGTTCCTCCTGCTCATCAATGGTATGAGGCTAAACGCCATGGCGGTTCTCTTTCCCTTCAATGCAGCAGCCAGGAACAAACTATTCTAACTCGTTTGCGGAGTGGCCACCTCCGATCTTTAAGGCATGAAAACAAAGTTTTTCCGACTTGTGTTAGGTGTTCTATTAGGCATCTCCAGAACACATTTTTGACTGCTTGGAGCTTTCAAAACAAAATCTTTATGAAAATCCTCTAATGGTGTTGGACTTTTTGAGAGTGAATGAGATCATGGACTTTGTCTAGCTCGGCTTGACATGGAGATGAGCAACAACAATACGTTGCCAAACTAATGCCGTACTACTGCCCTCCAACGAACTATTGACAATGGATTCGTCCTTTTGATCATTGGCGTGTGAGCAGTAGCCGGGTCATGTGAGTAGTCACATGCCCCTAGAAAACTTGATCACGAGCTCGTGGTTGGCGTATCTCAGTCCTGAGATCGACTCGCCAAAAATTCGCCGCGAATCCGTGTGAGATGCCAACTTAGTCACCTTCGTTCCTTGGTCGTGATTTAAAACTGGCAAACCACTCCTTATAGAAGTGGTTTCCTCGCAATTCTTATTTCTTTTTTGAAGTCTTTCCTGTCTCATTAGTTAGACAGTGGCAGCATCTGTGTGTGTTTTCGTTTTTGTATTTGCATTGCTATACAAAATTGTAAAGTGCTTCTACTGTATTCTTCCCCCTATCCTCAAGAATTTGTGTGTGGGTAGGGTCCTTCATTCGGGACCAGTTTGTGTATGTACTTTGTTTACTACACAAATAAAGTAACTTCTCCGAGGGTCCGTACGCAGCTCGAAACCCTTTGGGTGAGCTCGATTCTCTCGAGTAAGTAAGTAAGTAAGTGGTTCCAAAACTACGAGGTCACGTCATCAATCACTTTTACCAATTATCGAGAATCGAGCTCACCCAAAGGGTTTCGAGCTGCAAACCGACCCTCCGAAAAGACAATGTATTGATAAACTAAACGAAATACATATAGAAAATGGTCCCGGATGGGGACCCTCTCCATACAAGGTTTTTGAGTGAGTGAGTGAATATTAACGTCGCACTCTACACGAGGGCTTTTGGCGATGGATCTCGTCATTTTGAACCATGGTCAAGTGACGAGGACGACACCTGAGCTATCACCACCTCTCCTTACTACCACACCACACCAAAGAGAGGGCGTTTGAACTCTCGACAGATTTAACGTGCATCGCTGCCCTACATGGCGGGTCTTTAGTGGTACTGCGCTTAAACTCGTGATAAGCCAATCACGATCCGATACCTTGATCACCAGGCTACCGCGGCCACACAAGGTTCTTGAGAACCAGCGTTAGCATATAAAATACATTAAGGGAAAGCACTGGCCCCTTTCTGAGTGCCGGAAGGTGAATAATAGTAAAAGTAACAATATAAATATTTTTTAAAAAAAACCTTAAATGAGACAGGTAAGTTCATGAATGTCATAAAATACAAATATGAATATCACTCGTAAAACAGAATAAAAAAACAGTGGAAAGTGGAATGCAAGATGAAAGATAGTGAAGGTCCATATTTTTTTCTATTGTATTTTTTCAAAAAATACAGCGACCACGTAGCAGCGGAGAGCGTAAGCCCTGGCAGAAGAAAGAGGGGTGCAGTGACGAAGAACCCTAAGCACAAAGAGGAAAAGTGCATCTTCGAAGTGTCTCCTCACGAATAGCCTTCGTGTACCTCCCAAGTGTGACGTTCAACAATGAAATCAATCAATCTTCTGACCGTTATCAGAATTTCTGTCATTATAGTTATTTTTAACTCTTCCTATAATTACAGTAATTTTCTTACCATTAAAGCAAAGCAATATCATGAGGCACCTTGTTCTGGTTTATTCCATAAAATATTGAGCACATTTCCTTTAAGAGCTCATGTAGCGTTTTTAATAATAATTTAAGGCAAGGTCATTTCAGTCCAATAAATTAATAAATTTCCCATTTTAAGGAATACTCGTAAATACAACTTTTTTGTCCTACGATATCGAGATCAAGATAAAACAACTGTTGACCAAAATGATTAATTGCATAGCTATTAGTTACCAACTACTAAGTCTAAGCTCCTCCACTGGCACTCTATATCTCAATTATAATTTCAGAAATTGTTTAACAAATTTTAGTTAAAAAAATTCAACATTGAAAATTCTGGGATTACTTCAGACTTAACGGAGAATTTGTTGCAAAAGAATAATGGAGAGCTTCTTAAAATAACCGAGGAAGGTTAGAGAGTGATATCATATACACTTACCAATCGTGGAAGAGGCTTGCAGCTGTCAAAACGAATTTAGGGCTAATCAACGCTCCAGAGCCAAGATAAAGACCACTGTACTCGATTATGGCCTAAAAATGATTTTTTTGTAATATTATTATATTCAAAGTGAGAAACGTAGATAGAAAAAAAATACTTAAACTACTTGCAAAGAAAAATAAGAAGCAGCAAAACATTATATGATAATTACGGATGAATATATGTTACAATGTAACGCGTAAATGACTAAATTCACCTTGAATGTACCCATGTTTTTTATGCTATTTCTTATAAGAGCTTAAATCTCTATTTCTTGCGTATTTCCTATTCAATTAAAGAAAGCAGAGGACATACAAGACAAAAAAGAAGGCTCAGAGGAAAATTTCATTCCGTCATGTTGGCAATAATGATGTAAGCATTACGGAACTTAGCGTAAGTAATAGGAATCTCCCCACACAGCTCATGTCCATCATTATCAAAGTGAAGAATACGATCTGAGCACATTCCTTTCTGTAAGCGAGTACTTTAGCGATCACGCCAAAACGATCGCCTTCGCGTGATGACAACTACTGGACTATAAAGATATCACACCACCACACTACCTCCTGCCAGTGATTCCGTGAATAGGCAAACGAACGATACCATGTTCGTGGCGAGCGTGTGAGCAATCACCTCACTTTGTGGGTTGCGTCATTTGTGTGAGATGGCTTTGTGGTTGACGGTTTAACTGTGTCATATGTCTGACGTCTTGGCTGCTTTTTGCGGTGGATAGATGGCGCCACGACTGCTGCGCACGAAGGGTGTGGTTCTTATGCATGGCCAGGATCATCAATAAAGAAGGGAAGATTCGATCTGAGCACCTTCCGTTCCTTAAGTGAGTACTTTAAAGATCCTGCCAAAACAATCGTCTTCGCGTGATGACTAATACTGGCTTATATAGATATCACACCGCCACAAAAGTTTAAACGTTTAACAGGAATAATAAGGATTACAATCACGATTCATATATGACTCAAATTACATCTTCTGTGCTCACGGTGCTTGATGATTCGACTACCTTTAGTTTTTTCCCAACAGACAAGTGCATTGCAATAAATTGACTTCATACAACCTGAAAATTTCCTGACTGGAATAAAACTATTTTCGGGGTTGATTCTTTCAGAAAACCGAGTTCATAGAATCACAGGAAACGTATCAGGAGAAGTCGAAAGGAAATGAGGTACATTTACAGGATTGTTATTTATCACACTGAGAGAGACTTATACCTGCAGTTTCTCTCTCTCTGTCTCACCTACCTCGTCGAAGGGTAGGGAAGGAATGAAAGCAGAACCAGAGAATTCCATAATAACAATTATTTATTTATTCAAATACACTAACCAACAACAATTTTTTCTCTAAGGGAATGTTAAATGAGTAACAGAGAGAAAACAATGATTATCAAGCAAATACGCACACAAGTAACTTATTTAACTGAACCTAATCTATCTTTGATTACTAACCTCAAATCCACTAATTCAACACAGTGGCAAACACCATTCTTAATTTTCACATGCGAAAGTAAACGTTATTCAATATCACCTGCGTAGCGAATATAGCAGCTTTTCAAACCTCCTTCTACTATAATTACAAAACTCTGACATTATATAGTCGAACTAATCTGAATATCATGGTTTCTTCTTGAGAGGGATAGCTGTGAATTAAACGTGAATGCTAGCCCAAAGATTTCCCAAGAGGATTAGTTAGAGGAAGCGTATAGATTCGTCACAACACAATTCTGGAACTGAAAGTAAGGGCATAAGAAGTTATTTCAATTAAAATGTTGATGACTTCTTTGATTGTATTATAGGACATCTTTACACTGTATGAGAAACATCGATAACATTCAATGCATGCTGTATCAATATTTTCCCCTTGTCATTCTGAGACTATTTGTCTACATTGCCTAAGACTATTTTGCACATTCCATACGCGAATATTACTTTTACCTGTTCCATTTGTATTGTCTAATAATTCCCGTTAGAATGAAAATCTTTCGACTTTTCCTCAATACATTACGTTTAGAAATAAGATGCGCATAGCTCAGGTTCTTCGTTGATATGGGTTGATGATTGGGAACTATTTGGCCGAATGATTTTGTTTTAATCATCTATTAACTCTAAAAAAAAACAAGAAAGACAATAGCTTAGAAAGGAACCTAGAAATGGACCAATTCTTCATTGAATCATTTTCTCTACGATTCAATTCTTATGATAAGACATTTAAATATTCTGAACTTTTTATTTCCCTTTTTTAGTGTAATGCATCAATTCTATAAAATTTAATTTTATAGAATGGATTTTAACCCTATTGAAAATGTGTGGGATATGGTAGAAAGAAAAATACAAAAGGAATCTCCTCTTCCATCTAATTTACGAGATTTAAAAGGTTGCATAGCCAATGCATGAACGTGATGTACTGGACGTAAATGTACTCTAAAAGCATAACTCGATTCTCAATTGAATCAGAACAATTATCCGTGCAAAATGTGGTCCAAAAAACATTGATATTGGATTTCTAATTCATTGGCCTGTGTGTATGTATGCATAGTATAGCATTCGTATAAATTTTCATTTGTTCAGTAATTGCAATTATTTTCAAAGACTTAACCCTCCAAGCGGTCTGCACGTAAAATTCCGCCATTCCAGAGATGCTTTTTCTGCCTTCAAGCAAAATTCCCAAAAGCGGCCGAGCCGCATTCTTAAAAATACGGCTCAACCGCTTTTGAGAACCCCACCTGAAAGCAAAAAAATATGTGTGGTGCATTTTTGAAGCATCTCCAGAATGGCAAGACTTTAAGTTCAGACCGCTTAAAAGGTTAATAAAACAACATATATCCAAACATAACGTAGAAGAATACAATTAAAACTGCAGGTCTGTAAATATTGTATATTACTGCACTGAAATACAAGTCACTTTACCAAACAAAAGACTGTATTTTAAACAATCATTATGACTGCTATTTGAAAAAATATTTCTGCTCTTTTTCATTTAAAATTTCATTCAGTATTAAAATAATTTATCTTTTTTTCTAAAAAAAAGGATACACCAAATCCTTCTTACCATCCAGGGAAATTCAAAAGGAGTCGTCTTGCTTCCACCAACAATGCGTTTGCTTTCCATTTCATTTGGAATTCCACAACCTACTCAACAGCAAAGAAATCAAACATCAGAACTGTTCATTAGGTAGTCGATGGCGTAAATGCAGATATTAGTATCAAGAGAGATTTATAGCAGAAATACGAAAATAATTGATGTATTATTTCTTTTACAAGATTTCTCAGTCAGTTTCCTACGCAAGTTTGTGTTTCGTCAATCATCAATTTTTTTAGTATCTTACAACGCACTTGAGTTTGTTCAGATCATATACACCGAGTATTTAATTTTAAAAAAAGAGCACACTAACTCAGTGGTCGCCAAAGTAGTGGTCCGCGAGAAAATTTCGCTGGTCCCCAGAAATATGTGTGTGTGGAATATACTTACTCATCACGTTAAGTTATGTTTTAAGATGCATTGAAACATAATTCAATTCATACCAATACGTCAGTGCTTCTCAAACTTTCAATATTCGCGGCCTAATATTCAATCATAATTTTCATCGCGCCCTTCCCTCATTCAATAACAATGTATTGAATTCAATAATACTATACTTCGGCGCTAAAACAACAATACAACCTTAACCTCTGGTTCCACCAACGTATGTAAACGTCTCACTCAGTCAAGGCGTTAATTTCCCCGGACGTATGTATACGTCTGTCCGAAGTTCGATCTTTTCTCTGCACTGCTATCCCTATAATTATTCCGAAGGTTTTGGAATGTAATAAAAGAACCTTGACAATGTTTGCGAAGGATTTACTTATTTCAGATTATTTGCTCTTCTTTATTCTTCACTCCACCCCAATACATCACATACGCGCCCCTACGTGAATAACGAATCGCGTAAATTTTAATCGGTAGTTGATTCATTATAAGTCGTACAAATTATAAAGAAAAGTGTTAATTTTTGTATGAAATTTTATATATGACAATCCCATGGGGTCACTGGAAATTATTAAACTTGTTCTTAACTTAGTATTGTTAAATTAATTATAAAAATACATTGTGTAGCACTGATACATTTATAAGTGTAATATATCGGTGTAAGTATGTATTTAATTTTTTATTATGTCAGAATATATTTTGTTTGTTACTTTCAGTACATTAATAATTTTTTAAATAATCTTTTGTTTTTGACTTTTCAATATGCTCGCTCCCCCACTCATAGAGTCGTCACGCCCTCCAAATGGGTGCTCGCCCCACAGTTTGAAAAACGCTGCAATACGTGAAAAGTTATGAAAACGCCACTTCATAGAATAACGCCACGGTAAATAAGTCGGACTGATGTAGCTGCATTGTTTTATAGCTACATGTTTTGTCTCGTCTTTTGTTTCGCACTCTTCTAATGTTTTACTCTCCTGTAGGTCGCACATGTATATCAGTCGAAGCAATTAAAGGTATTGACGTACGGACCATTTCATTTGTCACAGCCATCAAAACACGATACCGATCTCAGCTTGAAATAAATGCAGTTCTCCGTCTTGCAGTGACAACATTGGATCCAAATATCCATAATCTTATTTCAAGTAAGCAGGAACATCCATCCCAATATGAATGTGTAATGCTAAAAGTATGATAGGCTTGAACCATTTTTTAATTGTTTTGTTTTTATAGTTTTTGTTTATTTGTTTATTTTATTATGGTTTATCTATAAAGTTTTCATAATCTGTGGTTACAATTAATAGTTTCATTTTATTAACTAGGTACATTTTATGTGTTCTTTGATCACAATTTTTTCTATAAATATATATTTAACACTTAAAAAATCCTAATAGTGGTCCGCGAGATTTAAATTACGAATTTACTGGTCCGTGAGATCAAAAAGTTTGGCGACCGCTGCACTAAGTTATGGTTTGTCATTTTAAACTAACTTTTATCTTTTGGGCGTCTAATTCAGAACAATTTTTATCCTTTCAATAGATTTCCTACATGTACTTTTAGAGGTTTTAAGACTAAAAGAGAGAGAGAGCTATTCTTATTTATTACGGAAAATGATAATTCAATTTTTATTTTTGAAAGTTCTACATTCGTAACTCTTAGCACATGTAGTCAGATTTACTCATAATTAAATGAATGACAATTATTTTTAATTTATGAAATTGTTTTTTGCAAGTACCGCGCGCGTTAACTCTATGTCTTCCAAATCGCATGTAATATTTAATTATTTAGAAAGGTTTTTAAAAATTTTATTCTAAATAGAAGAAGTGTTTGGCCATTTTTGAAACTTTTAATTTGTTTTAGATTATCGTTATTTATTCCAAACTAATGCTCATTAAACTTGATTTTCCTCGGTAGAATTTTTGTTGTACCTTTCATTATACTATGAAAATATTAAAATATCATTAATACTTTTATAAAAATACTTTCATCCCACACATACTGTCTAAGTAAGGTTGATTCTCCTCTCTCTCTACGATGCAAGGCGGAGAATCTCTGGTTTCTCTTTCAATCCAAGGCAGGTATTCTGTAATTCTTGTATATACACCGGGTATCCAGCCACAGTCTGCATTCCAAGCAAAAACTGCCACGCCGCACCATTTACCATCTTGCTTGACGAAGAGAGGACCCCCAGAATCACCCTAAGAAATAAGAGAAAAAATCTATTTGAACACATTCACTCATCTAAGTACAGTAATTTTAAAGTATCCGACTACCCTAAAATCATGATTTTTTTTTAAAAAAAATGGCACATTTTTTTTATGATTTTATTTTATAGGCCATCTTATTAGCTTAATAAAAATACCAAATGTTTTATTTTTCATTCACTAGAACAAAAACTACAAGTGTTTTAGTAAAAGATGCCATCACTTTACACAAGATGTCAAACTTTAAAATGCGTTTTACTCTAAATGTGTTTTCTTCAAAAAGTTCAATCGAGGACAGCGATGGCTCAAACAGTTTTGAAAATAATTTGCTGAAATTTTTTGTGTATGCTCTGTATAACAATAGAAGTGTTTTGAGTTTCAGATTTATCAATCACTGTTTTATTTCAAAATTTACAGTCCTTTATGTGAATATAATCACTGTTTTTCTAAGCAATTTCATATAATCACTAAGATTAAGTGCTCTAGTTTTTGTAAAAATTAAAATATCTCTTATCCTGAAAGTCATTTCAAACATGAAAAACAAAGTAACACATCAAAATTGAAAAATGGAGAATTTGTTCAAAACCTTTTGTATAGAGCGGGCCCCGTTTATGTAATTTTTTGTACATTTTTACCAATTGTTTCCCATTTTAATAATAATAAATTTTTTTCTGCTTTCAATTTTAGAATTTTTTCCTTAAAATATACCAAATAAATCTAACAATCACAAAAAAGTCCCCATATCTCCATTTTTTGAAAAAAAAAAAAAATGTTACAAGTAGTCGTATACCTTAATCAAATTAAAGCAAGATGCACAAAGAGTCAGGAAAGACTTATAAGACATTATAACTTTGCTATGTATGGCAGTAGGTATGTATGGCATTTTTGAATATGGCTATGTAAAACTTAAAGTTTCTTCCTTCCTCAGTTCCTTGACAGCCCAGGGTAGGCCTTAGCCTTCTCAAGAAGCCTTTTCCAGGCCAGCCTTCTTCCTGCTAATGTTCTCCAATTCTTAGTTCTTAAAATTAAGAGATCTTTTTCTAGGCCATCAATTCATTTAATATTTTTCCTACCCTTTCTTCATGTGTCAATTAGTTAGAAATTGGAGAATTTTTAGTGGTGCAGTCTTCGTCCATTCTGACAACGTGACCTGCCCCTTTAATTCTTTGTACTTTGATGAAGTTAACAATGTCAGACTCTTTATATGATTGACAGAGTTCAAATTTTGGTCTTCTTCGACACGCTCCATTTTCCTGAGTCCCTCCAAAAATAAATCTTAAAATCTTCTTTTCGTAGATACTTATCATATTCTCACGTGTTTGAGACATGGACCAAGTTTCACTCGCATAAAAACTTAGTTAGCATATAGCATGACACACTCATACTTACAGATAGGTTATGCAAGGTATTAGTTAGGTACTTCTGAAAGTAATTTCTTGAATTATTTTAATTTTTACGAGCCAGTTAACCGAACCAGATGAATGAAGCGATCACAAGTTAGCTCAATGAAAAAACTGTACGGTGTGGGCACTTTGAGAAATAGGATTTCAGTTCATTTACTATTAACAATAAATAACTAAAAAGAACTAAGGATCGCGTGGTTTCTTGGAGGGTTTCGGATCAAAGTAATTAAATAAAACTCCACCCAAGAGAATTGAATAGAGAATGATTAGACACACTCTTCCCCCCCCCCCAGCATAAATATGGATAGGAATTTTCCAATACAATTCTGTGACTATACATAACTTTGATCTATACTGTCTTGCTATACTTCTATGTAAAAGTTAGCTTTAAATTATATCTATAGCATGTAGTGTATGATTAATGATTATATATATGTAAGGATAATTAAATTAGATTTAAAATTAAATTCCCTGTTAACACTTGACTTTTATTTTCCATTACATCTTCAAGTATTAAATTAATCATCCAATCATTTCTCCGAAACAGATGGCCCAACCTCAAAACACTTCTGATCCCAGATCATTATTTTTTATGGTCCATATGTCAGCATTAATTTTCAAGTAAAACCCTTAATTAAGAAGATACTTCACATCTGGGCTTAAGCGGTAAAAACAATTAGATTTCACTTTAGCGTCCTTTTTCTCTCATCGACAGATCATGTAGATAGCTCACTGAATAAAGACTTTTTTTAAAATTAAGATTGGTTCTGACTTGAAACATGTCATATGTACATATATAATCTGTGGCAGGAAATAACGATGATGCAGATCTTGTTTATTTTAATCCAAGGGAATGGAGCCCTACTCAAGTAAGATATTTTCCCCATCTATATCTACATTTATATCAATCAAAATATCATGAAACATAAAAAGGAGTCTTGATTGTCGAATATATCTCACTTACCGTTATTACCTTTGAGCAGTGGTCGCCAAACTTAGGTAGCTTTTGAGATTCCGTAACTGTTTTAAATCCCATTTACGAAACAACAAAAATGTGTCTACAAAAACTATTTGGACAATTTCGCAAAATAAGAATATTCTGAAATATTCAATGAAACTATACCGTTTAAAGTCAGACTAGTAATAGTAGATTAATAGATGGCATTAGGTGTCATAATTGACGCTATCTTTTATCGAGATTTAATCTTTCCTTGTTCGGCAATACGATAATGGAGACGTACAATAGGGCTGAATAAGTGAAATGTAGTCATTGGTTTCACGAAATTCCTTCTGCTGTGCAAATATGACGAAGTTTTGCTCGGAATATAAGAAAAAAGACACTAAAAGATAGCAGGGCTTTCTTGGACAGTCGATCATCAAAGAAAAAATGCTGGAAATTAAATTTTTCAACAGGATAAAGAGTCTTGTCACTGCCACAACGACATTACGTTTTACCTCAATGCTGAGTTCGCATTGATCGTGGAGATGTTATTTAATTGGCCACCACGGCCATCAAATTTTTCACATCTGGATTTCAGTATATGGGGAAAGAATGAAATGTTCGTTACGCCTTTTCCTGAGTCTGCTTCTGAACTAAAATCAAGTATCTGCACTGTAATTAATTTGAAAGACGGAAACATGCTGATAAATCAGTGTCAAGAATTGATTTACATAAGGGACATTTGCAGAGTAACGAAAGGAAGACACATCGAGCATTTGCGAACTTGGATTATTTCTCTATCTTACAACATTATACAGTATAATTTTTTTCTTGTAATTTACATGCAATAAATCATTATTTTTGCCTAACTAATTAGTAAACACAATGTATATAATGGGATCTACCAACCCAAAGAAATGTAGCAACTTTATTTTTTAAAAAATGTAATATTTATTTATTGCCTTTAAACTTATATTTCTAGTAAATATGAAATCATTTTTAATAAACCTGTACATAAGAAAAGGAAGCTAAAATTTGATTGTATATAAAAAAGAAATTGAAGTGTTTTTAGTAATAAATAACAAATGCAATAACAGATTTATTTTATTAGATTTATCAATTTTAATGAGAAGAATCTAACTCTTTTTTTCTCTTTGTCATCAAAATTGTTAATAATACCAAGAGTTTGTTTTTAATATTAAGAGAGTAAGTAATGGCTACCATTCGAATACAGTTGTCGAAGTGTTTGTCGGTGAGTAAATTTCTGTGTGTACTTTTAAAAAATAAAATTTCATACTAGAAAAAGAAATCCCACACTGATATGTAGAGCTGAACACTGCTTTCACTTTCAGACAAATCGGGATTAAAATTGGGTATTTTTCTTTAAAAAAAGGCCAAATATTTTCTGAGCTAAAAAAAAGCAATTGTACAGGTAAATTATATTGAAAATCAGTTCCAACTCCTCTGCAGCATTGTCTTTTTAGAATCAAAATGGAACATGACAGAAATAGAAATCACTTCAGGCTTAATATCTGTACAAGGCGATTTGAAAAACCGTCGGACAATTGAAATCCTTTTCAAATCTTGGAAGAGTTTGTTAAATTCACTTCTCAAATATGAAATAATTTCAACGTACTGTTCACAGTTTTAAAGATGTGCAAAATGTTTTTATTCACCTAGGAGGATATTTTTTCCTACAGTTTCATCTTTTTTCAGAGTGAAGCAACATTTAAAATTGTTCTGTCAATATCATTATACTTACATTGAAGCTGAAAGTTAAGGATATTTAAATTTTGGTGCTGTCTGAGTGAAAAAAAAAATCTCCTTCAGTGGTCGATTTTCTTAAACTCACACTCACATAGTTATAACAATATAATACATTAACTTTAAAAAAAATTCTGATGCATTATTTTTACAAGGAAATCTATGAGTGGTTAAACTGAAGAATCCTCCAAAGCCCTTACCATGCACGAGCTCTTGCCTCGACTTCCAGCGCAGATTTGAGTTCTGTGAATTTGAGGGATATGCACTGAACACTGATCAAAAGAATGAATCCGTAAATCCACTTCTTGCAATTCTCGGAATTTCTCACCCCCTGCAAGAATCAATACCGAAATTAAAACGATTGTGTAAAAGTTTCGAGTAAATGAGATCCTCCTCGTACAAAGTATAAAATGTCAAGTGGTCTTGCATCGTAGATAATCGAATAAAGTGGTGCAAACAAATACATCATTACACCCTTTTAAGTCATAAGAAGAAGACATAAATGGTAGCTATTCTGATATAAATGAAGATATTTATAGAAATTTTTTTTCCGCGAGAGACCTCTTTATGGTTTCTGTTAATCCTGGAGAATAAAAAATCATTGAATATTCCTTCATAAAATGAAATAACTGCAATGAAATACAAAAAAAAAAAAATGTTTCTTCCTTTTTTTTCAAAATTTTGGCACTTAGCCACGAAAGTTGAATGATGTTGCAGCTCATGAAAAGAGTAAAAGTGTATGTGTCATTATACTACTGTTATTTTTACTTCCGAGAACTGAAACAGTAAATTAATTTGTCCATATGATTCTCTATGGTTGTCTTCATTTCTTAAATAAAATATTAGACTATGTATACTGAAACAATTGTTTTGAATACAGTAATTGTTTTCCCCGATTTATTATTATTAATAATAAACAAAATCTGTCTACAGAATATCCAAAAGAAATGGCGACTTTTTATTTAATAATTTTTAAGTTCAACACACAACAAAGGACACAAAGCATACATAAAATACTCAATTAATACATCAAAACATCTTACAAAAGAGAAAGGCAGTTCCCACCAAGTGAGCCAGCAATCCTTCTGGAACTACAACTTGGGAAGAAGGAATTTCTCTCCAAATTTCTCTTCTCAGACTGCCGTTTAATACAGTGATTCGTAACCCCCGGTCCGCGGACCAGTACTGGTCCGTGGACCAAATAGTACCAGTCCACACAAGGAATATTAAATTATTTTCATTTTACATACTGTGGTGTATTTCTCTAAGGTTTTATGGTAATCATTTTATACACCATGTTAAATAACTTAATATTAATTTCTTGGTGTATCTGTATTTTATTCTGAAAGCCCATTTAAATACAATTAAACTAAAATTATTAAATAAAAGCAATCTAAAATATAAGCAATCAGCGTCCCCTCCTTCAGTGGGCCGCGGTAAAATTATGAAACGTTGACCGGTCCGCGGAGATAGAAAAGTTGAGGAGCACTGGTTTAATACATTCCTCGAAAGTGAAATGGCAACACCAAAGAAATATATGTACAATTCGATTAATGGGAGTTTCTTTCTCTTATGCATCAGCGGACAGATTTGTTACTTAAAACATATATCCTCAGCTTGAAGAGGAATTTACCCTGTTCTGTTTAACAACTAGATTCTTACTCCGTCACAAGCCTTGTAAGTGATACGAATTATATGTTTGAAAAAGCACAAATAATGATGTTGGTTGGTTATTTGTCCCAAGTTAGCCATTGAGTTTGACACCCTTGATCTAAAGGATTTGGTGTGGTATTGCAATGGCAGTCTTAACACAAGATTTTAGTTTACAATGAATGGAAGCATTTTCTACGATGGATTGTAACCAAGAGGTTTTCGGTGATGGATCTCGTAATTTTGGATCTCGGTCAAGTGAAGAGAATGACACCTGACCTGAAACTTTCCCGCTCTAAACATGCATACCACGATAATGGAAGGACTTTGATCTTCGACAGACTTCTACAAAAGAGGTTTTCCGTGCCACTAGGAATTGAACACAAAATTCAACAACATTCGCCACAAACCTGTGACCCTGACTACTCGGCTAATGTGGCCACACAGCACATGTATATATAAGGACCATGGTCAGAAATATATTTGAACATGAATCAAAATTATGGAGCAAAACCACATTCTGATATGTGACAGGAAGAAACTTTACAGAATAGTGGAAGAACTATGTTTATATATTCGCAGCGTTCAGCCGATTGCTGTAGCCTAGTCTCCTCAGTAAACAGTTCGGGGATCAAATCCATGAATCTAAATTTCTTTCTGTTTTGTATCAGTGGTGTGATTTCTTACCTAAAACATACACACCCTCAGCTTGAAAAATGGGTTTACCAGGCTCTGTTTAATAACTGAATTCTTACTTCGTCACAACCCTTGTAAGTGATACGAATTATAAATTTAAAAATGGCGCAAATAATGATGTTGGTTATCTTATTCCTTAACCTGGATATCTGTGGTAGCCCCATCCAGCTACGGTACCCATTTGGTCTGGACGTCCTATGTCACTGGAATCTGTCAGGCACAACACATTTACGTTCGGTCCCAGCTGGGCTGGAGTTTGTAATTTCAGAAGGCCAATGTCGTATAGAGAGGAATCATCTCTATACTGGGGGTGATCCAGCATTAGAGAAATCTGTACAGGCTCCGGACTAGTGGAAGAATCATGAGCTCCCAAAGCAACACGCGTGTTTCGGATTGTTTGACTGCAAATAAATTGTTCTGTTTATTAAAATTTTAGATTCGTTCAGAATTTCATAACATTTCCAATATATTTTAACCAAAAATTATGTGTAAATTTATAGAAAATTATTTAAGTAAAAGCTTTGCTGTGTTATGTTGATCAAATATTTTATATTTATAAACATAAAGTTAAGCAAATTATAAAGATAGATAAAAAAAAATGTTTCCATTAATTGCGGGATACGCGTGATTAGATACAGGGACAGCAGAAATATAATATTCAACTTAGGGTGGCACATGAGTTTTCAGAGTTTTGAAAAAGTTAAAATAATGTATTCTTTGAAACTAATTAAATCTAGATGTGTGTCAGAGAATGTTTTGAGCGATAGCATGTAACTCAACAAACATATTTTTGAACATTTCAAGCTATAATTATTTTTAAATATTGCTATTTTTATATATATTTAGCTTTAATATTTCATTTGATTACTGTTTGTACTACTGACATCCATGTGTTATCGATATTTACATTCATGATCTAACTTATTTTGAAAAGCGTTTGAGGATATATTTAAAAAATAGTTTCTGAATGGTAGAAGTTTTCCGAAAATTCTTTTGTTGAATTAAAAATAGTTAGGTATCCCATATAAACAGCTCAATAGATAAAAATTATCACATTATATCTTTGAATAAATTTCCCTACTTTCTAAAACTTCTGGAAACAATAATCAAAAATGTATACAAGAAATATTTCATTAGCTGTTTGAAAAGCGTTAGTAATATAAACGAGTGTTAATAAATAAAAATACTTAATAAAAAAATAAATATGCACACATATTTGTTAATCTGCTTCTTTCTTACGTGAGGCAGCAGAGTGAACCGAAAAAAGGGATTTGCTGGTTATTTGTAACAAGTAAATTGTTGGCGCCCTAACTGAAGCACCATTCAAGAAGTATTTAAACCATGTTAGTTTTTCATCTTGCGTATACCACTACACGATATGCATATTATTAGAAGTTCAGCGCACATAAAAGAAGCTTGTGTTGCAACCAACAAACACTACGTAAAAGATAAAATAGAATATCATTTTGAAGGAAATTGTTACAAATATCACTTTTCCACTATACCTTAATACAAGCATTAAAAATTTCTAACTGAACTCAGTTTCAAGAAGTTCTTCACCATAACATCAGAGGTAACTCGAATACAGGAAATTAAGACATCGCAGTTCGAAATTTCAGGAGAGTTATTTAAAATGTTATTCATTAACAATAGTCACTTCTGTCACCCTAGCCATAGATGGAAGATATTTCGAATTAAAAATACACTTAGGGAACTATGGCAGAAAACAATAAGAGTACTCCTCTCTCTTCCAAGGTATTGCATGCTCTCATAAGGCAAACCAAAATAGAAGTTAACAGACAAAAAATTAGAATATTTTGCAAATTTAAAAACTGTGAGGATAATTCTCTGAACAAATTAAACAACAATATATTTTTTTAAAAACAACAACCTCGAATCTTTAAGTGTACCAGGTTGAAAGGCTTATTTCGAATTTGACAAAGCGGAGGCTTTTAACGATACTCTTGAAGTCGTTTTTTTCATGAAAATGCTGAATGATGACCAGATCGAACACATAAAAAATTAAATTTATCACTTTTTTGACGTCTTCACTATATATATTACTTTCCTCACTTTCCCTACTGAAGCAAGAAAGGTATTATTGAGAAAAAAATTATAATATCTTCACTCATGGATTTTCACGCGAAGCCGTTGTTAATACATGACTTTGGAAAAAGAATATTCAACTCAAATAAACTAGGAAGTAATACTCAAATACTTAAAAACATACTAAAACTTTTAAAAACTCTGTTTCCGAAGCTATCATTTTGAGAAAGGCGGCTGGCCAGTTGGTTTTTCCTACTCATCTAACACGTTTGTAAAACAACAGTCTGAAGATAAACGCTTCAAAGACGCTCGATCCACATTTGATTTCATTCATTTTAAAGTATTAATTTTTTTTTCTTTTCGCGTGAGCAGCTTTAATATACCTCGAAGAAAAATAAGAGCTCCATTCGAATCCAAAGAATCATTATCTACACCAGAAGAGGGGGGGGGG
>BMAV01003967.1:212318-222829 GCA_019973955.1 Trichonephila inaurata madagascariensis
CCAGGGTACGGGCTACTTCTGATTTTTTCAAGGTATTGCTGGTTAGTGGCCCACACAAGGGGGGGAGGGGTCCACGGGTCTGGACCCTCCCTCACAGGCCTTGATTTTTTTTCCGATTGATTATAATCTCATGTATATAGTACGTAAAATGGAGTTTAGTATTTTTTTTTATTAATTAATGTTAATTATTTATTTTTTGCTGTTTTTTGTTCTCGACAATCGACAAAATAAAAAATATATATGTTTGGCTACGTATTGGGGTATGACACGAGAATGGTAGACCTTCGACCTTCAACCCTCCTTCTTGAAAAATGCTTGTGTGAGCCACTATCCAATGTCGTAGGTGTGGTGAGGTAAGGAAAAGGTTACTATTATAATTTAAGTACTTGCCTACAGAACTAAAATAAAAAAAACAATACTTTTAAAACCGCGTTTAAAGCAAAACGCAAGATACAAACATAATATTAATAGCCACAAATATAATATCACATGTGATGCATTTATTGTGAAACAATTCAAAATACATTAAAAAATAAAACATTTTTACTTAATGTTAGTTTTTGTTGTTATAGTCATTAGAAAACTTAGTTTGCGTACAGTCAGCCCATCATGAGTTTTCGGTATATAATTACCAGCTGCTAAAATCTTCCGGTGGTCATCCCAAAATGTCTTGGTGGTCCACCGGTTGATCGCGATCGACGTAATGCCCACCCCAAATCGACACAAATTGCATATTATTCTTAAAAGGAGTCGTTGATCATGTTGTATGCAATCAAATAACAGTACAGTGAATCTTTACTCGATTAATGCTAAAGAGAAGCTCTCATCAACGGTTTCGTCCCACCACTCTACGTGATGGCATACATTTTGTATGCAGGGCAGTGATGGAGAGCACTCTAAGATCGGGTACCAATTTACAAAATTCGGTCTCTGCTGCGCATCAAAAAGTCTATTCATTTGGAAAGAGCATGAACCAAGATTATCAAAAATTTACTTGGAACTGTTGACATCATTTGGAAGTTGTATTTTATTCTTTACTTTCTCTCGTTTCTTACCACTCAAAGCCTCACCAAATCAAATAAAATCCGTCTTAACTAAGAAGAAACGCGAATGCTTTTCACCTATTTGCCGAATTCCAGAAAAATATTTTTAAAGAAAATAAGTGCTAAGTAAGAAAATAAAAAGAAGGGGGGGGGGGGGCGGTATCAAAATAGTGACAAAAAGTGGTTTTCCTTCAAAAATGCTGTTTATTCTGACAAAATTAAATTTTTATGTACATTTTTCTTTTAAGGACGAATATAGTTTTATAAAGATAATTTCTTTATAAATACATTTTTCATTTTTTTCTTTTGAACAAAAATAATATCCGCAATGGAAATAATTCTTATGAAATTTTGTCTTTATACTTCGATAAAGCTTCATGTCGTTACAGCTAAAAATGAAAGAAATATGTTTATTTCTTACGTAATTATTCCAGTAATTACACTAGTTTATTCTTTATTTACTATCCCGTTCACATTCTTAAACCGTTTCTTACTAATAATATTTATTTATTTCGAAAATGAAACGATCCTAAGCAAAATTGGCGCGGACAATTTTAGGAGTTTATTTATGCAACAAACAGAATACAAAAATGCTACATTATAAAATGTATGTGTATAGTACATTAACTTTATTTAAAATTCTTACTTCTCAAAGCAATGTGCTGCTGTTAGCACATATTGTCGACTGATTAAGGCTCCTCCACAATAAAAGTCATCTCTATTGTGTTTTCTTCTCACGAGAGCTACCTGGCGGAAAAGATCAGAACATAGTAGAATAATTACTACTTTTGCAAGCAGAAAAGGAAATCCGTCACAGCAAAGGACAACTTAAAAGAGATTCCGCTAGAAATTCCTCGCAATACAATATATATATATATTTTAGTACTTCTTCACTTTTATTTTATATTACTATATATATATATATTATGAAATGCTAAACAATATTTTCTTTTCCTTTTTCTAGAGTCTATAGAAAATTAAGAGTAATTTCAATTTTTTTTCTTTTACATGGAAAAAGTAGATTACAAAGGACTTCCTAAAGGGAATTAATATTTGAGATAAATATTTTGTGTGACTATTTATAAGACATAAAAAATGTTGAAGGTAGCGTTATACAATAGCACAAAATTAAATACACCTTCACAAATTATGCTATAATCTAACGAGATAACGTTTGAAAAATTTGATGTACAAAAAAGCAAAATATTTTCTTTAGATCTACGCGTCTTAGTTTCAAAAGCCTTGATTTCTTGTTAGATAAATGAAAAAAAAAGTTTTTAAACCCTTAAGCGATCAATCTTTTTGCTCAAAATGTTTCAAAAAAGGGCCCATTTTTTATTGCATATATCTAAGCATAATACTTAACATAAAATGCTAAAAGGAAAGAATTTTATATATATTAGTTTTCAATTTTAAAGTTTTCACACTATTTTTTTATTTTATAATTGGAAACATACAAACCCGTAAATATATTTGCTTTTTATAAGTACATTTTGAATATGTGAAGAATGTTTGATATATCTTTAAAGAATTAATCCTTCATACTCACAAAAAAGTTTCATGTCCGTACCTTTTTCCAAACGGTTGTAGATTTTATGTCGATGTGCATATATATACGCACACACAATTTGAAGCATGGTGTAATACTAAGTCTTATATTTCAATGGGGGCAGGGATAATAACACCTTTTGGGGATTATCTTTCCATTTTTATTTCTTCTCAAGCAACAAATTGTACACTACCTTGCCAATTTATGTTCTTTACCGAGGAATTTCAAGAATCTAAATTCCTGACTTCAATAAACAATTTTCGTGTTCTTTACAAAGAAAACCCAGCATGAGAAGTATTTCAGTACCATGGACAAACTGCCTCTCTTAAGCACACTAGCGCTAATAATATCACTAGAAAAATTTAAAATATGTGGAAATCAAAGATAGAAAGAAGAAAATATATCACAATGCCCGTACAGCGTACGGACAAACCGATTGTGAGATGAGCAGCTTTCATTAGCCCGTACGGCGTACTGGCAAACCAGTTAAGGGTTTAAATAAGATCTCTCTATTTTGTTTGATATTTTTTACTCAACATGTTTCTTTACGTCCTTTCTTACTGAACAGGAGTGCGAAAAAAAGAAGCAATACGAAAAACTTTTATGTAACGCATACAACATTGTTCGTAATTCGTTGTTTTTCTTATCCTTCACGTAGTTTCAAAATATGACGCTATAATGATCATCAATTAATCCAAACATTTCTTACGTTCTCCACACTGTGTGTGTGTGTGAATGCGATATTCTATAGAACTCTTAGTTACTGGCGTATCAAGCCGTGAGTGGGACCAGTATTAAAATTCGTTGGGGACCCTTTTTTGGGGCCCCTTAGGATTTTACGATTTTTTGTTTATACATTTTGGGGCCCCGTATCATTAATACGGCTGATAGGGTGATAGTATAGTATACTTTGTATACTTTTCTTCCCCATTTTTTCTCTTAATTTTAAAGTTGATCTCGTAACAATTAACTCTGTACTCTTGCTTTAGAGATGAGTTATCCTTGAATTTGGCTTGTGAAACCAATTAATGATGTCAAATTGTAAATATTAAACACTTTTTAGATCAAGAAACACATTTTAAACCCTTTCATTGTCTCGAGATTCCTTTGTCTCCAAAGCACTTCAGTATACTTGTGCTTCATAATTTTTTCACCTGTTTCCTACCGAAACTAACGCAGCAAAATATAAACTTACTAGCTTTAAGTAATATGTAAAAAGCTTTACTCAAATTTTAGACTTACTGCGATGAATTTCTCATAAATAATTTACTTACGGATACTTTTAATACTTTTTTAACTTGCTGATTGATACACTGTCTAAATATTACATATAAGGCTGAAAGCTATGAGTGTGTGATAAGAAATAGTTCTTCAGTTCTCACAGCATTAACTCCCCTAAAGAAATAATATTTTCTTGTTTGCTGACAGGGGAATTACAGGAATTGGTATGTAAGGAAGAATTCTAGAAATAAGACAGAAAATCTTGTCCAATATTTCAAAACTTTAAAGTAATATGGTGTCACCATTTTTGTGTTGAGATTTGTAATCTGTCTTGGTAGGCTTCAGGCACAAAGGAGTTTGATGTTATGAAATGCTTAAAAAATGAATATTCTCAAATTTTTTTTCTTGCTTGCTTTTTTACCAATATTCAAAATTTAATATTCTTCCTCTCACCAAAGATAAAATGTTCCCCAATATTTCCACATTGAATGATGATTTTATGTTAAAATAATACTATGTTATATGAGACTGTTGAATATTAATGGATAAGTTATTGGACACTATTTTATAGAAATCTTTTTTTTTGCTGTGATTTCGAACAGATAAACTAATTCATAGAAATTTGTTGAAATAAGAGCGCTAAAGTAGAAATAAAATGTACTAATAAAAATTATAGATATATTGTTAAAATTATTAAAATAATAATATTATTAATACACATACTCTGTGTAAAAGAGGTGTCACGGATAGCGCGATACAGTGGTGTACAAAAAAGTTTTTCCACATGCTGAAATCTGTATTTGATATGGGAAACAGTTAGAATGGAGCATACAATTGTCATGTATGGTTGAGGATAACAGAAAAGCAATATGTCCACACAGCTTGAACTACAAACAAAGCCCATTTGTTGTATTTCGTTAAGTGAAACTAAAAAAATTTCGTTTAACATAAATTGTGTGATGAAAAAAAAAATTATGTTTGTGCTTATGACCACACGATAGAAGGGAAAACTTCTGATTTATTCTGGGCAGGAGAATCCAATGGTTCAGATGTACTACGTTTTCTTTAACGATATTTTCGCTGTACTTTTTCATCCCTATTTATCGTGGGATTTGTTTATTTTATCTATTTTCTGTAAAAGGCAATGTTTAAATAATTATGCATTCTTATACATTTATTTTTTAGCATATACGATTTAAAAATAACTATATGTAAATTACTTACGTTTCTCGCAGTCTCTTATTTGTCATCACTAACATAAACTAAAATATTGGGAACTTTCTCGCCAATTACCTTTACTAAAATTTCCGGTTTTAATCCTTTTGGCACATTTTTAAGCTTAAATGCTCTTTCTACTAAATCAAAAAATAGATCCCATGTTGTATTTCTTCTTGTCTTCAATTTCCTACTTAAGAGTTATCTTTTTTATTTTCAGTTATTTTCGCGTGCTTTTCTGTCTTTCACTCGCTGGAGTTGAGTGGAAGTGGGCTACATGACAGTAATATTTAAATAAAAAAAAATAAAACTTCAAGAAAAAAGTGTGCATAAAATTTTAGCCTAAGAAAACACGTGTCTAAAAAGTTTTCAATTCAAAACAAAGCTCACGTCGCCAACCCGAGCACGATTTCCGACTGTGTGTGATGTAACGTACCCGAACCCGACGCTTAACTTAGGTCCCCTCTTCAGCAAAACACATCTAAGGAATTTATCACTTCAAAAAATCTGTTCACTTCAATCTGTATTTTTTTTAATAAGTAATAAAAATGAACTGTCGGAAAGTGCCTGCTGTTACTACTTCTTTAGAAGAGATAATCATGACTGTGCAATGACTTATCTTCGATATAATTAATTTTAACAATTCGGATAACAATTTCCTTTGGATACTTCAGTCATGTGAGTTACCCGTTCAATATTTTCCAACCCATCTGGGTCCACATGAATTCAATCTGATTTAAATTCCGACTCTATTACCAGGCCATTGAAAGATGATGTTATTACCGTCATGCAGAAATATTTTACCTTAGGTTACAGAAAGCCAATATGAGATGACTAAACAAAATATGCAATGCAGCTGATGTTTAATGCTCGTGATATCCAACAGATTCTGTGGTGAGGGCATAAATCATCCTAAAAACGGCAGTCGTAAGTAGATCCTTAGTGGTCTTTAATAGCAAGTAAGAGTTCCAAATGCGGAATTCCTTTGCATTCGCAGTATCTCGGAAGAATATTCTAACCCAGGGGTTGCCAACCAAATGACCTTGCGGGAAACTTCGGAAAAACATTGTAATCCCGCGGCCGGCCACATATAAAAATACATATCTTTGCATTGGACTAGATCCCATTACAAACATTTATTGGATTAAAATAAAGGCAACGTGATATAATAAAAACAGTTTGGGGATTTATTTGCTACAAAATACTAAAAAAGTAAATATTGCGCAAAATATTCCCATTTTGTATAGTTGTATTGAATTCCGAGGGCCACATGGGGCATTGAATAGTTGTATTCAAGGCGGGCCACATACGGCCACGAGCCACGGGTTGGGGGGGGGGGGGGGGGAGGGGGGGGAACAGACAAAAAAATTTCAGAGAACATCCGAGAAATTGGATATTTCGCTCTCAGTGTAACACAGTCTGTGCTAGATACGTCATTAGCTCTCTGGAGAACTACCTTTTAGACCAGTAATACTCAAAATGCGGCCCGCAGGCAGCATGTGGCCTACCGGCCTTTTTAGAGTAGTCCGGTTATGGCCCATTGCACTAAGAAATTGATTCATTCGAGAACAATGTACAAAAATTTTAACAGGAAATTCTATCAGTAAAGCAATCAAATGTTTTTTTAATAGTTGAATGTAAGCAAGAGGCTTGGTTATAAATGAAGCAGAAAATAGAAATTATCCCATAACTCAGTAAAAATTCATAAAAATAAATATTGTGTGTGTGAAAAAGTTAGTTGTAAGTGCGATTGAAAAGTTAATATAGTATTAAAATAAAAACTAAAAATTAATTTTAATGCTTTGATCAATTTTGTTTGTCAATGTTGCTTAGGTCTTATACTTTTTTCATTATCCGAATGTTGCGGCCCGCGTCAAATACCTATCATGTATATGCAGCGCGCAAAAAAAGTTTAGTACCCCTGTTTTAGACCATTGAGGTGAAATTTTGTTATATCTGTGACAACATAACCATTTCTCATTAATGAGAAGTTTGACCCATTTCCAGGTATTGGTGCTTATTTTTACAAAAGAACGAATTCCTTTTGTAAATGGTGACCCACAAGTCCCTTTGAAATCGAATGTCATAAACAGCATTATCACTTACATTCCCAAATTCTCTGATTCTCATGGAGCCTCCGTTGATGTTGCTTTTCTGTTTCCTAGAGATAAATAAGCCAATTTATAGATTTCTGTCGGAGTTCACCTCTGGATTTCCTGTTAAATGAACTACACAGAATTTTGTCAGCAATCAAAGGATTCATTACAGCTGATTTTTTAAGGTTTTATGCGTTTGGAAAAACCTTCGACAGACATTGCAGTATAATACTTTCTTATACGCGGCCGCATAAAAGAAGCATTTACCCAAGGCTTGCAAAAGAAAATCTTTTCTCTTCGAGTCACTTTCATAGAAGGGGAAATGATGATGTGTTCCATCGTGTATGAGAGCTCCTCTGTTAGCAGATGCAATTGTTTGTGTTTTCATAGTCTTTTCATTCTATTTAAATGTTTTTGAGATTTTATTTGATATTTGATTAACATCACACTTTGAAGCTGCTCAAGGGCTATTGGTGACGGAACTCATCCATTGGAACCCTGGTCAAATGACGAGGTCGACACCTGAGCTGGCACCCCATTCTCCAAACCTCCATATTATGCCAAAATGAGGATTTTGAGCTTCATCCACTCTACGAGGGGATTCTTTTAGTGGCACCAGGACTCAATCTCACGACAGGACAACGCCAGTCACGAGTTGGTGCTCATCACCACTCGACTCGCCTTTTAACACAGAAATATATGTTGAATCAATTAATCTATTATTATTTTTTTAAGTTGTTGATGTAGAGAAGCGATACTCAAGTGGCCCGGCCATTGCTCTGAGAAATTTACTTATTATGAACATTGTATGAAAAATTTGGCGGAAAATTCTTTGTCAAGAAATCAAATATATCAATTTTGCTCTTTTTTTTTTTTTTTTTTGCTGTCGGTGTCGTACGGATATGTATTGATATCCTTTTCTATTTGGAAAGGTTACGGTTAGTGACATTTTTATGGGTGGAACTAATTTGAACTATATTTCATATCTTGCAAGCGAAAAATATTCGAAGAAAATAGATCGTTTCGAGACGATTGGGAGGTTGACTATTTTGTAGTGAAAACCTAATATGGATCAGTACTTGTTTGATTTGTCACGAAAGTGCTGTATTTAAAAAATACCAATAAACAGAAATCATTCAATGACTATTTTCTTCGAAGATCTCTTTCAAGAGGTCATAAATAGGCTTTCTTGAATAATCTTTGCAACAGCAACAAAGAGTCACTGGTAATGTCACAGCGATAACAAAGACATCCTATGGAGTTTGTTATGTTATTGGTAATCATATGAAACCGCTTGCTGATGCAGAAATTGTGAAGGAGTGTTTCTTAATTGCTTTCAATTTAGTGTTAGTGACAAAAATAAAAAAAATATAAAAAATAATAATTAAAAAAAACAACCAGGAGTTATAATATTTTGATCATTTTTCCAAATTTTAAATTTCCAATGTTATCTTGGTCTTAAAACATTTCTCCCCCATTTATCCTCATGTTGCAGCCCGCGTGAAGTAACTAAGATATGCATGTGGCCCAGCAGAAAAAAAAGGCTGAATACCCCTAATGTAGAGGAATGATGTCATACATGAAATTGAAGCTCTTACTGTAAGAATATATTTTTGGCACAGAGCATCAATTCACTTTCTATTATACAAGTACTTTATTATTTTTTAAAAATTCAATAAAATTGTTTTTAACTTCTTTCTGTCAAAGTGCATACATAATTTATGAAACAAATTTTTATGTATGAAAACATTATGTTTTATAAATAGCAATAGATACTGTAACAGCCAAAGAAACAAAAAATCAACTTTTTTATATAAGAAAATAATTTTCGTCGAAGAAAAATTGAAATTTTGTACCAATGGACTAAATTCATGACTATCACGTGATAAAGGGAAACACGTGTTCTACATTGAATTCAAAACAAAACTCAAACTAATTGTACTTGTTATTCTATTTGTAAAATTTCGATAAAATTTCAAGTTTCATAATTGAGTAAAGATGTCCAAGTATTATAAGAAAAATTACATCAAAAGGTTTTTAAATTTAAATAAAAAACAATAACTTTTATTTTATACGTGTATTTTCAAATCAAGTATATTTTGCTTATTTATAATTGTTGACAAATATGAACTTTTTAGAAGAAAGTTTCTGCAAAAAGAGAAAAAGTTGGCAGTAACGAAGAACTTTAAACCGATTGGCTGGAAAAACATGATTGCACTTATTATGTGACTATGACGTCACATTAATTTATAAATTGATTGGCTTGAAACACGTGTTTTCATTTATCATATGATTTTGACGTCATATGAATTTAGTCCATTATATCACAAATGGAGAGAAACTAAGAGTTATAGCAAAAACTTTGAACTTTAATGAATGAATCCATAATTCCCATAAAACTTAACTTAAGAAACTTAACTTAAAGAAACTCAAACAAAAAAAAGAAGAAAAGAAAGAATCACACAGCTCTGGTTTTGTAACTAATTTATTAGATATATATAACTGATGTATCCGAACTCAACCACTATAATATCTCAAATGATGACCGAGTGTTTTTAAGTGTGAGTGTGAAGGAGACTACCAAACAAATTAGTAACGGCTAAGTTTTATATGCTTTCTTAAAGTTACATGAATTAGCTCATTCATTAAAAAAAAATTGTTATTCCTTATTTTTCTCTACGTAATTAAAGTAGGAAAAAACTACAGAATCTTTGTGTAAATTGTGGGCATCGATACACGCGAAGTTCCTGTGGAACCGCGTTTAACCAAGTATTACTGAGTGTTTATTCTGGAAATATTTCCATTCTTGCCATTCTATAACAAAGACGCTAATTTTTCTAAATATGATTTCCATTTCACGAAATGAACTTTATACTCCATTTTCTTGAATTCGATACTTGCCACCTTTGGCTCAGTTCCGACTTTTCATAGAACACGACTCTCTTGCCGCCCACTTACACAGGTTCAAGCTGGCTTTTGATCCATATTGCCCCCATCTGTCGAGACTAATTTATCATGGATGGGTACCACATTCTCCATTACAGTGCTCTCCGCGCAACAGCTATTGCTGACCGATATTGGGAAGCAGGATGTCGATAGAGGAAATGACTGTTTTATGTTTATGTTTTGTTTTTTTGTCAAACCACTCTGTCATTTGAAATTTAAAAAAAATACTTACCACCCAAGGATATCTGTGAGGTGGGTTGACTGTTAAACCACCGGTTATTCTCTTCGTTTCTCTCACGTTTTCAATTCCACAAACTAAGAATAAAATAACAAATTGAAATGCATTCCGAAATTGTGCAAAATTGTATGATTTTTACGATTGTATATATACTAAAAGTTACCTTCCCGCTTCGCTCGGTGTTAATATCGCTTGGTATCAAT
>BMAV01003967.1:227829-246964 GCA_019973955.1 Trichonephila inaurata madagascariensis
AAAATTGGTACAACGATGGGCTCTGTTTCGGTTGCTTATAGATGGGTGTAGAACGAACTGGTGGTAATTGACGTAAATCCTATTAAAATAATATCTAATCCACCAAAATTTCCAGTTATTTGTTTTAATCTGGAATCAACCTTCAATAATAATTGAGCACTGATCATACTTATCTCATCAATGATTATGACTTTCATGAATTAGAAAGAGTTATGTATCGTTGAGCAGTTTCAGAATCTAACGGAAGTAATCTTAATAAAGAAATTTTTAAAGTTGCATAAACAGTCGTTTATGAAATAGCTACTGCTGCTTTACAATTTTGACGGTATCCATCATTGTCCGAATAGCGATTATAAATTTCCATCAAAAGTTTAATAACGAACGCTTAACCGCAGCTGGCAGGGCCGGTAAAAATTATTTGAAATGGAGTTCGATATGATGATAAAATATGTGAAATAACATGAATAAAAGTCCTTTTTGTGTTTTTTGTTTGACATTCTCATTAATTGATAGAAATCTTCATTGGGCATTAAATGTTCTCTTTTTTTGCAATAGGTCCTAGTTTATGTAATGTTGCTAAGTAGATGCCTAAATTGAAACAAAAATAAATTTTTCATTCGCATTTTTTTTACTCACCAAATTCGGGGATTTTCATTTGTTATAGTCCCCAATTTTTCTAATGTAACCCCTGAGAAAATGTGAAGTGGACGTGATGAAGCAGATGTTGATTCCCAATTTGGCACGAAACTTGTCTTCGTTGCCAAACCCTTCGCTTTTCGTAAAATCGCGCTTTTTATTAAAGTTTTCATTTTTTGAAGACTTAATTTTTAAGTTAATGGCTTACAATTGCACATATCGATTGTGAACAACGGTAATTTTTAAACAAAAAATGTAAGAATAATATTTTAGTAAAAAATTCTCGTAAAATGGCTAATAGACGAAACACACACACACACAAAATTTAAAGCCGTAAATTTTAAGCCATTTTTTCAGTCTTTGGGTAGATTGTGGAAACTACTATTCTACATACGTAAGAAAGGTTTCGTGAGATTATTTTTATAAATAACGAATTTATTAAATATTTAATTAAATTTTGAGTATTTTTTGAAAAATTATAAAAAAAAAAGTTTTGGGTATTTTTTTTTAAATGACTGATTCTAAAAGAGTAAAGCATGAACTTTTTAGGATAGAATATCAATTCATTAACGCGAAAGGAAATTGAAAGGGAATGATTTGAAATCATTTTCATAAAAACGTATTAATTTTGACTCATTTTAGAAAAAATCGTAAAAAATAGAAAATATCATTATTTTGTAATAAAAAAAATGTACCATATCGTGGCGAATCAGTTTCCGATTCTGTAATTATTTTTTGTCTGAGATAGACAGTAAGAATTAGATGGTGTTTTTTAAAAACGTGGAGAAAGTTGGAACTTCATACATTCCTACCTTACTTTCATTGCGTAACCGTAACTGGTAACACGTAACGGCTATCGCTTAACGAAAATTTTTCCCCACCGTGCCATAAGAAGTTAACTTCAGAAGTTGAACATTAATTCTGAAGATGTTTCCTGAAACCAGATATCAACAATCCAAATAAATCACCGGCTAACGCTTACATATATAGTATATAGATATGGTTATAAAAACTTTTAAATATATCAAACTTACCGCAGTTCTGGGACGAGGATGCTCCATCCCTTTTATCTACAAAAAAAGCAAATGAAAAAACACTGCTTCAATTATTCTGTTTCGAACAAATTGTACTTCGAAAGTTAGACAAAACATAGCAAATATTAACAATTCCGAACATGTAAGGAGTATATTTTTTTCCTTTCTGATTTTTTTCATTCGCGATTTTAACTGTACCGATATTTTATTATGAGAATATATCACCGATGCAGCTAGAAAATACTATTGCCAGATATTTGAATGACGTTCTACTACAAGAGCTGAGAAATATCGTGATACGTTATCATTTAAAGTCACGTGAACATATTGCCACACTCAGTCTTAAGTAGTAATTATGATCTTTTATTTTCAGCTCGTTAGTGGCCCATTCCCATGATGATTGGTCTTTACTTTGATTCCCCGTAAAAAAAATCAAATTCAAATTACAATACTCAGAAATTTTCATTAATATTGAAATTTAACTACTTCAATGCGAGGTATTTAAATTCATTTAAATTATAATATAATAGAGTTTATATTTCCACTCCAAGCTGCAAAAAAAAGCACGACGCTTTGAATACATTTTAATGTCAGTACTATTAACATATTTTGCAGATTATATATTTTGCTTATGATCATGAATAATTTTTTGGTGACCAAAAACTATCGAAAGTTTTAATGGAAAATAAATTTTGACATACTTTTTAAATTATCATTGCCGTTCAATCGACTCTGAGTACCATTCCACAGCTCCTAAAGAAGTATAAAATGATAGAAACACATCAAACATAACAATTTCTTCAAGTAATTTTTGCTCTTTCGTTTTATTACAAAAGCGCTTAATCACTAAAATTAAATACCTTGTAAAATTACATATTGTAATTAGCATGAATGATTGAAATGGTTTATAATGTTGTTGTTACTAATGCCACCTGTCTGACGTTTTCAGATCGAGACACATGAATTCATCGAAACAAAGGGCTAGATGTACGCCTGTCGTTAACCGTAGCTTTGAGCACCATGGAAATGACAGTACAATTTAATTCGGTTTCACTCCAATTTTGAGGGAGAACACTCTGGAGATGGTCTGGTACCTCCCACCTCTCTTACCCTTTCCCCAACCTCACGAGAGGACTTGAGGCTCAACGGCTATTTAGAGTACTACCATGCTGCAAAGGCACTTGACATTTACTAATATCCACACCTTTTCCGGGATTCGAACCCAGGGCCTACAGCAGAGCAGTCAGCGTCACTAACCATTATACCGGATGAGGGGCTTGGTTTATAATTCTCATTATGAACTGCGCTGAATCAATCTTGAGGAAAACCTTAAGCAACTTCTCGGTTAAAGAAATCAATGATTTATCACAATTTTTTTTAAAACAGTTTGCATCTATTTTTAAAAAAAAAATAATGCCAACATAATGCATGTTGAAACTTTTGAAGTAATGTATTGCTTAAAATGTAATGTTTATCGTAATTGCTATGAAACACTGGCTTTTATTAGGATAGAAAAAAAAATTCATGTCGGTGATTAAAACATTCTCTTGTTTGATTTCGGATAAAAAAAAACAACAAATTCCACATGTATAAGCAAAGATACGCTAGAAATATTCTTTGTGAGGAAAATAAAGCTACTGAATAAAATATAAAACTATATTTACAGTATATTTACCATTTAAAATAAGCTTTATATATATATATATATATATTACTTTTCATTTGCTTATTCGAAGTACGGTTATAAGGAAATTACAATTTTGAATCCCAATTCATGTACTGTAATTTTATAGATATATCAAACGGGATATTTCTGATGATAAGTAATTTAAGAATGATTTTTATTAATTCGGAATTACTATATACGCTTGATACACGGTTAAAAAACATGTTTTGTCATTTTAAATCTTTGCGTTAATGGACTAAAGAATACAGTAAATAAGATGTGGGAATTGAACCTTGCTCAACTTAAGACTATGTATGAAATCGAGATATGATCTTAATCTTATGAATATATTTAAACTATCCTATTTGTAGCGTTATGTTTTCCCCATGAATTAGAAATAAACTCTAAGGAGTGAAACAGGAAGAAATACATAAAAAGTAGATGAATAGATTGGAATGCAATAAATCGGTGATATTTCGGCTAGACATCGGTGCAAGAGATTAAGATTAAAGCAATGTTGACCGTTGACTGATTTTTAAATGCATTTCATCATTGAATTTAATTCATTTTAATAAATAGTTATGTTTTAATCATGAAATTTTTTTTAACACCTAATTATATTTCAGTATCGCCCTAATGCTTTGCATTTTTCTATATGTATAAAAATATTATACATAAATCTGATAAATAAAAGCAGTACATTGAGTTAAAACAATGCAGTATTAAAAATAGCTACTGTAGTACAGTCGCGAACTCTGAGCTACTTATTAATAAACGAATTTCATTAATAATTGCAATAACAAAAATCAAACTATTCTTTTATAAAATAAGGACCAAAAAATATTACAAAGTAAGGTAGTATAATAATTTTACAATGTTAGTACATGAAAATTGACGATTAAATCAACAAAAAAACGTTGAACTATTTCCTGTATTGCTGGTAGATATTTAATGAAATTGGTTGAGTAAAAAGAAATAAAAGACTACGCTTAATATCGAATTATTTTAATAAAAGTATGCGATTTTAAGCTTGATTTTAAATTTCCTTTTTTTGCGTATTATTTTCTGATTTATTTGTTTTGTTTAACGCATAAATGTCAAATATCGCAATGGAATGAATGGTCTTTTTTTAATGCGTAACACACATTTGCCTTTTGTATTAATTTATTAGTAGCCTTTGTGATACATGACATTTTATTAGTTCTATATAGTTCGCTTTAGAGTTAACTAAAAGACTGTCATTGATTGAGACAATGGAGAAACGAGATGCATAATTTATTACAAAGTCCTGTGCTACAAAATTTCTGGACGTTTATTTATTTTTTCTAAATAATTTCTCAGATTAAATTAAATTTTTTTAATTTTAAAAACTAAATTTCGATCATTTTTAAGAAACATAAGTTATCAATCAAAGGAAAGGACAGAAAAAAAATATTATTTCTAAGCTCTTATTACAATGTGACAATTATTACAATTTGTGTATTGTATAATTTGAAAAAAAAATACTAATGATAAGTGATTTTTTGAGATCTTTCTACAACGATACATTTTTTTTTTACATATTTGACTGATTTCTTTCAGTTTAAGTGGATAATATCCTTGTTACTCCTTAATCGACAAGTAAACAAATTTATTAAAACAAGTAATATAAAAAAAAATTGAGTCAATTCCTTCTTAGGTCAACAACGAAAAATTTTATTTTGGTTACTTTTTATTAAATAGTTACAATTAATATAGATATGTATATACATATGAAAGAATAACAATATTAAGTAGCAAAATGGAAAGCAATTTACTTTGCAATTTTCCATTTTCCTTTCTATATTGGATGTTGGACTACTTTTTTTTTCTTTGTTACTGTTTATTTAGTAATTAAATTTGATTATTCCAATAAAATAATGCAGTAAAAAGAAACCACATTCTCAGAAATTAGACCATCCCCGTGGGATTCGAACCAAAAACCTTTGGATTAGAAGTCTAACACGCTATCCATTGCGCTACAGGGACACAACTAACGATTTTCCTTTATATATATGCTGTTCGACTGTTATTATTATTCATTATTATTTATTCATTTTTAATTTAATTAATAAATTCATATTTGAAACAACTGTATTATCCTCAAGTGTCATCCACTACAAGTTTTAAAAAAATGTACTTGAACTTGAATGGATGAATAGAAAAGAAAGTATTTTATTATCGATTGACAATTTGAACAAGATATATATATATATATATATCTTGTTCAAATTGTCAATTGATAATAAAATACTTTCTTTTCTATTCATATATATATATCAATAGAAAATATCCAAAAGGACTTCGTGATTACATATGTTGATAAGGTCTCGACTAATTATGCCATAATCTGTAAATATTTTTATAGTAAAATATTAAGTAATCACATATTAAATAATAATGAATTTCAAAAATCAATTCATAGTAATAGAGAAGATGATAATCGTCTTTTGGCTTTGAACAAAAGACTGAATATTCATCTAAAAAATATTAAATATCCATGCATTTTTTTAACACCAAAATTTCATAAAAGCCCTATAAAATTCCGTGGTATTACTAATGAGTACAATACATATATCAAGATGTCTGGGAATATGTTACAATCTTTTCTTCAAAATGTAATTGATAACTTACAAAACACAGCAATAATTAAAAATAGCTTAGAGATTGCCAGAGTCACTAAGGATTTGTTAATTTTTTCCATGCATGGCTTTGACTTTGAGGACCTTTTTAATTCTATCGATATTGATGATATGATTAGGGTTCTACAGTTAATTTATGATAAATATGTATTATATAATTCAATGAAAAAAGAAAAATTTGATATTCTTGTTAACCTCGTATTACAAGAAAATTTCATTGCATTTGATCAGAATCTTTATAAACAGATCAAAGGATTACCTCAGGATGGTCCTGCTAGTAATTGTTTAGCTAACCTATATTTACATTTTTTTAAATTGACCGTATTGTTAATGAATCTTTATCGTTATATAGATGATTTAATAATTTTTGATAAAAATAGTTCTGCCCTGACTATCTCAACCTCCTTAAAACTAACTTTAACTCTAATATGGTAGAGCATTCTTAGATTTAGACTTGCATCTTATTAACAATAATGTAGTTAGTAACATTTTTGACAAAAAAGATTCTTTTAAGTTCCATGTAATTAAAACTCCTGTATTAAATAGTAATTTGCATTTATCAATTTACAGAAATATTATTTTGAATTCTTTATTTAGAAATGATAACTTAACTCTACCGACAAAATAGATATAAATAAATTCAATAATATCAAAAAAATTTTCTTCTTAAGAACTTATATTCATCACAAACACATTAATCGTCTTGCTACTTCTAATTCCAAATCCACCACACAGCAATAGGATTTCAAAGTCAGCATGTTAGTGGTCTTGCTGTGAAGATTATATCATAACACTCATATCACAGTTTACATCTTTTCCACACACATCTTGAACATCTTACACATTTAAAAAATTTCTATATTTTTGACAACCAACCAATTTACAGCCTACCAAATTTGATTGTCATCTCTCTTGGCATCTATCTTTGCTGGCTAGTTTAAAAATTAGCTTAAAAGATGCGTTTATGAATATTCAGGTTTTCTTAACTCAGAGAATAATAGCTTTCCATTAGTTTCAAGACTCTTGGCTCTCTTGGAAAAAGTTCTGTGAGTATAAATTTTGTAAAATTCTTTTTTGAAAAATACTTTTCTTACGTAATTTTCTTAGGAATGTTCTGCCTTAAGATTTTAGAAGAATTTGTTGCAATGGTATTATCATACTTTCTATGAGTGTTTATATATTTTGGTTTATTTTATTTGGTTTTTCCTACCTAGTTGCAAAGGGGGAAGGTTGGCGCCTTCAAACTAGTTTAACCCCTCTTATTCGGTCCTAAGTCTGAAATTGCTTTCTGACTCGCTAAGTTCCTTTTTGTAGTTCCTTTTGTGTATTTTTCTGTAAATTCGATCTTCATGTTTTGCTTTTATATTTTTATTACGTTATTTCTTGTTATGTTCATTATCTATTATTTCTTGTTTTTGATATATTATATAAATTATATATATATATATAATTATATATATAGGGAGAGAGAGTGAACTAATAGTAGGAATTGAAAAACAGTAATACGTAGCATTAAATATAGTTTTAGTTAAAATCACATCTAATAACATTCAGAAAATAATAAACAAACTTTAAAGTGCAATATTTGATTAGTATTTGTAAAAATATATTTAATACCCTTTTAAAAATATTTTAATATAGAAAAAAAGGAAAATAATCTTAAATGTATAGAAAAAAGATATCCACATTGTTAAACAAGAATATAAAGGGAGAATACTTACAAAAGTAAAGACCAAAGGAAGAAGGATGCATATTAAAATGCTGTAAATTACTGCACTTCTTCCCATATCTATAACAGTTATTAATGAAACAAAACCCTTTTTCAGAGTCACTAAAGAGTTGGCGGAAGCAAAGATACGGTTTATATAGCTTTAAAGTTTGTGTCTTTGCTCATTCCTAACGTCACATGCGCTCCACACCTGTTAAAAGATTTATTTTTTTCACTTTCTTCAATACAATGCATTTGTTAGCAAATGTTTTGCAAATATCTCGAGCTATTGATGTAAAAGATTTCAATGCTGAAATCTAAATGATGTTTATTCAGTGACATTAGCCCTCTCTTTGAAGGAAACGATTATTATTATTGTAGAATATTAGATTGTTTTCTTCAGTTGTAAATTTAATCAAAAAACGAAATCTCATAAAAGATACTTCACATTTTTCAAAATTTATATTAGGGTAACAAAACTTGTAAAAAACTATATTAAATATTTATAAACATTAATATTTAATATAATTCTACGTAAAAAGATCTTAAGTATAGCATTATATTTCAATTAATTTTAATTAATTAATTTTATTATCAATTGTATTATATTTTATGAGGATTTATAATACAGTAACAAATTTTTTCAATGCACGCTGTTTCTTGCAAATAATTTTCTAATCTTTTAGCGGAAAAAGCATATTTACGAACATATAAACTATATTTGTTAATATTATTATGAAACTTTTCCGCAACTTTTTGACTTTGTTATCGTCAATGTAGACAAGTCATTACACAATCAATTATGAGCCTAACTCTGCTTGATTATCTATTTTAAAATTTTATTTTATTTTACTTGTCCGATATTTAATCAAGAAGCAATGACGTGAAGTAAAAGAGTAGACTGAATGCCTATAGACACAAAGCAGGAAAAGGTCAAAAAAGGTACACCACTTCCGTTGCTGACAGAAGAATAAAAATGCTATGTTTCCAAGGTAAAAGAATGTTGTCAACGGTCACCAGAATTTATCTGAATGGTGCTGGTATTTCTCTGACAGTTTAAAAACAGTCATGAGAGAAGATAAGCAGATGTTAGATTAAAAGTTAGAATTCCACGAAAAAAGCCTTATCTCAATTTACACCAGCGCTAAAAAAGACTTCAGAAGGAAAAGGAACACATTAATTGGACAAATTATTAGTGGTCACGAGTTATATGGAGCGATGAAACTAAGATATCGTATTTCGGTAGTGATGGACGAAAATATGTAAAACGTAGAAAAAGAGAAACGCTACATCCTGAAAGCATCCAGGAAACCATGAAGTACACACATAGTTTTATAATTTAGTCATGCATATCAGTAGTTGGTATCGGTAGCTTTCATCTCATCAATGAGGCACTGAATGCCAGAAAATACAATGGCACCATTCTAGAACCCAAACTTCTACCTTCCATCAGGGATCTATTTACCAACAACGCTTCATTTATTTTTCAGTAAAATTCTGCTCGTTGCCACACAGGAAAATAATCAAAAGACCGGTATCATTCTAAGATCAATGAATTGTTGTTTTGGTCAGGAAACAGTCCTGACCTCAATCCTATCGAAAATTTGAGGCACCGTTTGAAAACTCTTGCCCGAACGAGGTACCCATGCAATAAAAGGGAGTTAATTGAAGCTATAATTGTTTCCTATTGAAGCTATAATAACGAAGGAAGAGCTTAAAACTATTTTCAGCTCAATTAAACATCGATGTGAAGCAGTAATAAAAAATAAAGGTTACCCCCTCTAAGTATAGATAACCCTTTGCTATCATCAATATTTAATGTACATCGATAGCTATTAGAGCATAACGTTTTTTGCCCAGCAAATATTTGAATTTTGTTCTTTGTATTGAATTCAGTATTAAATTCTTTTTAAAATGATATAAAAAGACTTTGAAATTTGTACAGCGTAACATTTTCTATAAGCATACAAACTTCAAAAACATGACAATTTTCAAAAGTGTCCACAATTTTGCCCACCACTGTATATGAAAGTGCCATTTTTATAACCAGTACACTAAACCTAGAGAAAGAAAATCATTTACTTCTTTGTTAAACTGGCTGAACTATAATTAATGACTACGATAATTTACTGTCAAATTAACAACGAACTTGAAAATTTTTTGAAAATAAGCTTCACTTATAACAAAAAAAAACCCCTTTAAAAATTTATTTGTAAAATGAGAAAGTATAGTTTCAGAGTAAATAAATTATCCACTTTACTTGCTTGTAAAAAAAGGAAGAAAAAAGTGGAATTCAATCATAAACATTTGTTGCTCTCGATAAACTGTCAATACACCTGACGAAAGATCACAATGATAAAAGTATGCTTGAAACTCTTAAGTAAACAATTGTTTTATACTATTTGTTTTCAAATAATACTTGTACTTTTTTGCCTTGTCAAATAATCTGATCGCTAATCAGAACTGTTGAAACAGATGTCACGTAGTTTTTCAATACCGTGAAATTTAAAGTTTTTAAGATTTAAAATCGAACATATGATTGTATTTTTTTTTTCTTGCAATCATTCCTTTTTGTCATTTCTTTTCATTTGTCGATATCCAAAGGTAAAGAAATGCAATTTCGAATTAAGAATATTTCTATAAAAGAAAAATACAGGGTGATACTTGCAGAGTATGTACGAGGTGGTACAGAAATGACTCGGAATCACATAGGAATACGGGTTTGCAAATGCTTTAGTTGAGAGCTAGGATGCAAGGAAGCAGAGAAAAAGAACAGAAACAGCAACACATTGAAGGGACAGAAAATATTTTATCGAAAGGTTGCACTACATGATGTCTCCTAAATTACTACCAGAAGTCGTCTGGAATGCCTGACAGCGACACTGCATATAATTCCTTACGTTCTCTAAATTCCTAGTATGTCTCGCATCTTTCTAGCAGCTACAGATATTCGAGCAATACGCTGAGGTCTTCAATTGATGGAGAACGAGCGTCTCGTACACCAAAAAGAACCAGTTAACTCAAGGCTTCTCAAACTTTCAATATATACGACCAATATTCAGTCATAATTTTCATCGTGCTCCCCTCCATGCATAACAATGCATTGAATTCAATTTCAATAATACTAAAGTTTGATGCTAAAGCTACAATACGACTTTAACCTTTTAAGTTCCTCCGGCGTATATAACCGTCTCGCTTAGTCAAAACGTTAATTGCCCTGGACGTAAATATACATCTTTCCAAAGCACAATCTTTTCTGTGCACTGCTATCCCTAAAACTATTCCAAAGGCTTCGGAGCGCAATAAAAGGACCTTGACAGTGTTTGCGAAGGATTTACTTATTTCAGAGTATTTGCTTATTTATTCCCTTTCTTCTCTCCTCCCCCATATACCACAAACACACGCCTACGTGGAAACCGGTGGCATTGGGGAGCGAATCATACATCTTTTAATCGGCAGTTAAGGGATTAATTATAAAGCGTACAAATTATCAAGAAAAGTGGTAATTTTTGTGTATAATTTTATATACGACAAGTCCATGGGGTGAATAGTAATTATTAAACTTGTTCTTAACTTAGTATTGATAAATTAATTATAAAATACATTGTGCAGTACTGATACATATATAAGTGTATTACATCAGTGTAAATGTGTTTTCTTATTGTGTCAGAATGTATTTTTTTTTTGTTTACTTTCGGTAAATTAATTTGTTTTAACAATAATCTTCTGTTTTGTCATTTCAATATGTTCGCTCCCTCCTAGGGGCCGCGCCCCACTGTTTTAGAGACCCTGAGTTAAGGAATCAGTCTCATGTAATCCTCACTTGCGAAGGTCGCGTGATGTGAAAGACACCTGTTCGGGCAACTTTCTTGGTACAACCCCCAAGCGTCATGCCCATTGCAATCTACATCTCCATACACTATTAGCATGTTGACCAGTTTCTCGGTTGAACTCAGGAAACGGATTCCAAATGACGACATTCATCAGGATCGGTGCTCACGAAACTTTCCGTTCAGCGCCATCTACTGCATGACTGCCTGGAGGAGTCACAACAGTAACTCCATGACGGGTCGCCGTCAGACGACTTTTGATAGTAATTTCTAACAACAGTTGAATAAAATGTTTTCTATCCCATTCATGTGTTGCTGTATCTGTTCTTTTTCTCTTTTCCTTTGCACCATAGCTCGTATTCTTATGTGATTACGAGTCATCTTTATGCTCCCTACACACCGTGCAAGTTCGTCGGTCTGGTAGGGAATCATCCAGTATATAAGTACATTTGTCAGTTTTATCAATGAAACAGAAGCTCAATATAAATAAACTTTCTCATACTTCCTTTGAATCATGTGAATTAAGCTTTATAAAAAACAATGTAAAAACATATTTCAATGGCAAAAAAAGTCATCAAATAATATTGTTTGATAAATCTCAGGTGATTCGTCGATTGATTAATAATTAACTTCGTATGATGAAGTTACACGAGGGCAATAATGAATTCACGCGCTATTAATCATAAAACATATCTAAAGCAGTTACATATCAACGCTTAGTGAACATAAAACTTCTTCAACTTTTGCTATGAGATTGCAACATTTGTCTTAACGCTAGTTTCATTCTACTTCTTGTGTTTTAAAAATAATAACAGATCTTAATTATGCTTTTCAGCATTGCTATAGATTTTTAGCTCGTATTTGATTCAGAATTAAAACAAATAATGACAGTTATATAATGGGGCATTGAGAGTGTGACACCAAGATGAGGTGGCCAGAATATTACGCAAAATTTAGAATCGGCACGCCTGAGTGAATAAAGAAAATGATGTTAAACGCTCAGCTCTTCGGTGCATTTTGAGTAAGAAATAAGGGAAGGAACCAGCAGAACAAACAATATCCGTATAGTTGTTTCTGCTGGGGGAAATCATTGTGGAAATTTTATTTTTCTTATCTCAAAAGACTCGTTAGGTAACGCTAGAGAAGGCGATTCCAGTAGAAACATGATTTTACGAGGGCATGGTGATTGGACTGAATAGAGCAAGTGTATCCATGCATCAAATCTCAGCTGACTCCCAACAAGATAACAGCTGACTCCCAACAATCATAATGCGGTAGATAAAGGGTTAAAAGAGCATCCAATGTGGCCAAGGTAGTTGGAGCAATAAATTGTGATAAGTTTGAAGGAAGTCGGTGTGGCCTCAGCAACGTCCTTACGCGTGGACTCCCGCATTCACCAATGTTGATATGTAAATTACATCTGCCACCATTTTGTATCATGTGCAGAACACCTCTAATATTCCCATGTATCAAAACTAGTATCTGTCAAATGATTGCTTATGACCCCACTCATGGTGTCCATTAAAAAAATTAAAATTGACCTCAATAGCGGATGGGAAAAGTGTCTCAACCTCCCTTCCCACATAAACACTTCTGTGCCAAAAAAAAATTAAATTTGTATTGCACTGTTAAAACTATAAACTATATAAGAAATATTTTTGCAAAACAAATTCTTACTGTTTTCTTACAAAATAGCCCCTTTTTCCCCTTTATCTTTTTAGTTTTGTCGTTACTTATGTCACCTGATTGACAGTAACATCAGATCAAGGCCCACGAAATTCATCGTGGCAAGGGGCTAGTTGTATACCTGTCGTTAGCCATAGCATTTGAGTACCATACATGTGATAGTATGATTTGGCTCAGTTCTACCCCAATTTTGAGGGAGAAAACCCCGGGGGTTGATCAGGGGCCTCTCTCCCTCTTTCACCAACCTCACGAGAAGACCTGCAGTTCAACGGCTATTTTGGTGTACGCTTATACCAAAATGATACTTGCATTTACAAGCATACATGAATTCTCCAAGATTTGAACTCAGGTACAACGACACAGCAGTCAGCGTCACTAACCACAAAACCGGATGGGAGGCCTTTTTAGTTTTTAAAAGCATTACTGATAGAACTCACACAAAATGTCATGCAACATTATTAAATTTGTTTCTCGAAGATAACCAATTTGTACATACAAAGGCTGGATGCTCTGGAAATCCCTAGTCTAATATTGGAAAAAAACATTTTTATTATAGATATTGAGGTTGACTGTTAAAACAGTTGTGGGGGGGGGGGGGAAAAAAAGGGAGATAAGTTAAATGCATATGAAGTAGATGAGAGAATCTTAGTTTCCATTCGTGTGGCAGTCAGAGAAAGAGTCTCTCCATTTGTTCTAGTTTTGTGTTGATATTTGACGGCAAGATTAAGACTAAGTACATTGAGACCCCACATAACGCGGGGTATACGTTCCATCAGAGTAGAGCGTAATATGAAACAGCGTTAAACAAGGTTATCTCATCATGTAAATCATGTAAATAATGGGGTTAGGAGAGGATGGGTAGAAAATTGGTCAGGTATTTTACCATTAAATTTATTAATTATGTGTATTTAGAACAATAAAACAACAATTTATTTCTTACAAATATAGAAATTTAATAAACGAATATACACATAAAAATAAGTAAAATTCTAAGTTAAAATGTTTACAATTAAGATCATTCAGTTTCTCCTGTATTTCCAATTTTTTGTCTCTTTATCAAGAAGGTAGATTGGCTTAGAGGCATATTGCGTTCTTTTTCATCGCCAATTCATATAGAAAGTCGTTTTTCCGTTTTCTCTATCGTATTATTTCCAGAAGGGGTAATTCTAGTTGCAGAGCTTGTCGTAGTTGCAGTTGCCGATGACTGCATTTTTTCTTTTTTCTTAAGAATGGTCCTTATTGTTGAAGTTTCAAAATTCGATGCAGCACCCATTTGAGATTGACGTTCACCAGTATCTAATCTTCTAATCACTTGCATTTTAGTTTCTAGTGAAATGCTTTTTCTTGTTGCTTTATTTTCGTGTTTTTTATTATCACTCATGATAAAAACTAAAAATCATAATATTTGTCACTATAGCAATCGTTATATTACATAAATGTATACTTACAACAACGTCAACAAATGTTTGAAACGATAAGAATGCGTTTCTATAACACCGCAGGAAAGAAGAAACACAGATAAACTGCTTCGAATATCGGGAAACTTAAAGCTGCGTGCAATTTCGGGGAATCCCACAATTCAGATAAAAGAGCTTTAAACCAAAACAGAGCGTTAAGGGGGATCTTATTGTACTTATTTCAGACAGCTGTAGAGGATGCGTGGATTATTGCTGGTACATGTGACCCGTGGATCATCCTTCAAAGTACGGACCACTTTCGATGATACTTGCATAGTGTGGTCGTAGTTATCAATTCATTCAGAGCTTCTGCAATTAGGGGAAACTCTCAACATACAACTCATTTTGTGAAGAATTAGACAATATGATTATTTGTCTTTGACTGTGTTATGGTCTATGTCGGCTGGGTGGCGTGATTGGTTTGTCGCTGGCTTTCTGTACCCAAGGTTATGGGTTCGACCTCGGCCCAAGTCGGTGAATTTTCATGATGCAGAAAATCTACAGCGGCCATGTCGTATGATTATACGGCACGTAAAAGATCCCTAAGAGTGCTCTAAGAAAAATTAAATCCTAGTACAAGGTTCGCATCGTCAGAGCTCAGGTGCCAGGTATTAGATGAACGAACTCTATAAATAATTATACATAATCTGCCATTAGAAATAAAAAAAATATTGTTGTCTATGAGTTATAATTTATAAATGACTGCTAAACAATATATTTAATTAAACATAACTTTTATTTAAAATATTACTAACAAACTTAACAGCAGTAGTGAGTTTAACAAGCTCATAGCGAATGAATTAATGTTCATTGGCATAGAGTTGTCAAGCGTAAGGGTTTTCCTCTCTCCAAGTTGCTGGTGCAGGCGAGAGAGGCATGCAACGCAAATGCACGCCCGCTAGCTACGTGCATGCTTCAATTTAAAGCAATTAATTGTTATTTATTCTCTAACAATTTATCGAAGGCTAATTAAAAACAAGATAAATTTTTGATGATTTCTGCAACTTTTTCATACAAGAGAGAGGGGGTGGGCAAAGCTCGACGGTAAAGGTTGGGTCTTACCTCCTGCGAAGAGCTAGCATCCTAGCACTTGGAAATGTAGGCGGGCGCATGCCTGCCAAGTTGCATTTATTTATTTTTCAAAAATATGTCGACAAAAGAATTTTCCTGTACAAGATGTGAGCTTTATAAAAATATAACATTGAATTTTAAAACACAAGACGCTCTTGATTTTTAAGGTAATTCTATGTACATTTAGAACATATTTACAAATCATTTTTAAGCTTTTGAAATTATTATTTTCATCTGCTCCAGTACCCACTTCATTGACAAAACGATCTTTTAGTATTTCGCGGAAAGAGTGAAAATTATTTGAGAAGTTAAGGTATCCGACTACTTGCGACAACTTTTTTTTTTGAAAAAATGAAGATATGGGGATTTTTTTGGAGATTTATAGGTTTATTTAGTATATTTTAAGCAAAAAATTGTAAAATTGAAAACAGAAAAAATTTATTATTATTAAAATGGGAAAAAACTAGTAAAAATGTACAAAAAATTACATAAACGGGGCCCGCCTTGTACAAAAAGTTTTCAAACAAATTCTCGATTTTTCAATTTTAATGTGTTATTTTGTTATTCATGTTTGAAATGACCTTCAAGATAATAGATATTTTAATTTTTACAAAAACTAGAGCCCACTATCTTAGTGACTATATGAATTGCTTAAAAAAACAGTGATTATATTCACATAAAGAACTGTAAATTTTGAAATAATACAGTGATTGGTAAATCTGAATAACAAAATACTTCTACTGTTATACAAAACATTTACAAAAAGTTTCATTAAATTATTTGCAAAACTTTTTGAGCAATCGCTGTCCGCGTTTGAGTTTTTCGAAAAAAAACAAACACATTTCGAGTAAAACGCATTTTAAAGTTTGACATCTTGCGTGTAAAGTTATGGCATCTTCTTTAGTTAAAACACTTGTAGTTTTTGTTCTAGTGAATGGGAAACAAAAAGCTTGGTATTTTTATTAAGCTAATAAGATGATCTATAAAATAAAATCATAAAACAAATTTCTCAATTTTTGAAAAAAATCATGATTTTAAGGTAGTCGGAAACCTTAAGTATTTCAAAATCTTCTATCCATTTAGCAATTTTGATCACTGAAAAAACGGACCTCAAATTTATTGAATGTGTAAAGGTCTTCGGCAGGCAAAAACAAAAATACTAAACTTTGTTGTCTAACAGAAAGCTGGTAAGCTTTCACCTTTTACTACTCTGGATAAATTCTCTTAGAAATCCAAAAACGTATAATTTTGTATCCAAGTTTATGATATTAGTTTTTCTACCTTAATATTTTATACACCCTATATTATCTCATATTTTTGTTCATATATACACTTCTGCCAACCCCCTCCACTTCTAATTCTTATAATCGCTACCACTGACTGATCCCATAGCATGGACGATTCTGTTTGCAACGATGCGCAACTTGGATGACACGCGTAAGATAGTGTTCCAAGACGAACACATCAATGGCAATTGCCATGTTTGAATGAGGCACGATATAACGACATTTTTGGAATCACCCACCACGTGACAACGCTGCGTTATAGTTTGAAGTGACTTCGCGTCTGAAAGCAGGTCGGTTCTGATACGTATTCAGAACTTTGTAAGGGTTCAACGATATGTAGAGGGTGAGCAATGACCGGTAACACTCCCCTTACTTTGAGATTTCACAGTGCCCTTTATTAGCAAGACAAAACCCACGCATTGAGCGCTACAGCCAACATGTCTGTAAAGGCCGTATCACACGTACATTTTTGGTGCAACTTTTTGGATCGCCCTATCTGAGGGTGAAGGGTTGCCGTAAACAAAACGACATGCTCTGACGTCAGCCACGCTCTATCTCCACATTGAAAAATTACTCGCTGATTTTTCTCCTTCGTCAAACGAGCATTTAAAATTATTTCTTTTATTTCGGCCGCGCTTTTGTTGATGAAAGTAAACAGAAATGGAGCCCCATTCTATTTAAAATATAATACGCCGTTAAAATATTATACGCCTTATCTGATGTGTTTGAGGAAATCGACGCCGCCATCTTGTTTATGACGTAGGGCGCTGAAGAACCTCATTGTCTGGAATCTCAAACAACTTTTATTTGGAACAACTTTTTGAGCTCACTAACAAAAAGTTGCTGGAAACGTGTGATACGGCCTTAAGATGTACAGATGCTCCCTGGTTACCAGCGCCCTCACTTCTCACCATTCGACTGGGGTATGACTGGGCGCCACTGGCATGCCTCCGCGTTCACAAGATGAACTGTGGCAAATTTTGAACGCGAGAATTGAAGTACAATTTTTCCTTCTACCGAGCTCTGTGTGTCAATTCAAACCAAACATTAATATTTGTTGCGTTCTCTCTCTGTCTTCCTTTTTTCCACTTTCTCTACAGATTCCAGTCCTGATGGCACTGAACACCTACCATGAATAGAAGATCTGAGACACATTAAATATTCCGTGGCTCAGAGCTTTGATGTTGGTATGGAGAGGAACACTTAACTGCTACTTTAGGTGTCATCCTCGTCACTTGACCTAGGCTCAAAATTGAGAGCTCCGTCACCAACAGTCCTCGTGTAGTTTAAAAATTTGACGGTATTATACAATCAATATCTCGTTTCGTATTCCAATCTATTTCTATTTTTAATGAAGGAATATTTTTTGTGTTACAATCTTTAACGAAGTTCTTAAATATATGTATTTCAATTTAATATTTAATACAAAACAATTTTTTAATTAAAATTGTGGTGCAAAAATGTTTGTTATTTTTCTATTGCAGCTGGCAATACACACAAAGACAAGAATCCTTATGCCATATATAATATATGTCGCAGGGAAATGAGTAAATTAGGAATTTCATCAAATCCCTAAGGGTGATGATCCATTCACGCAAGATGTTAAAATAAGAACTCTGTGTAAAGTGATTTCCCTAAGGAAATTAAGTGATTTGATAAAATTCCTAACCTCTTTCAGTGAAATAATGAAATAATATTGTCAAGATTTTAAAAATGTTTATTTAGCCAAAAGGTGCAAGTAAAGTAATTGATACAACACAATAATCACTGAATTACAAATTATTTATTTGAAATTAATTAACAAAATAATTAGATAATAAAGCTGGTATTTTTTTTTTTTTTAAAAAAGGACATTTGTAGTAGAATTTTAAGCATTTTTATAAAAATTAAACATTATTGTAGTACTTCAGAAATGCCCTGCTTTATTTGCAACAACCTTTTGTTTTTAGTTATTATTTCCCTTTTTAAAACAGCTTTTTTTACTATCAAAAAGATTTTGAAGTTAACTTCTTATGGCACGGTAGGGAAACATTTTCGTTACGCGCTACCAGTTAAGGTTACGCGATGAACGTAAGGTAGAAATGAATGAAGTTCCGACTTT
>BMAV01003968.1:0-10284 GCA_019973955.1 Trichonephila inaurata madagascariensis
ATTTTATTTCTATTTACTTTTAGAAATCGTGCCTAATATTTTGCCCCATTCAAAACTTCGTTGATCGGACGCGGCCATCATGAAAAAAAATGATACAATTTATTTTATCCTTGGTATATTTTAAAGTAATACTGAAAAAAACGTTTGACTTAAGAATAAAAACATTAATTTAAATAATTAGATTCTTAAATTTGTTTGTAACTGAAATTTTACTGAAAATTACCTACAATCAGAAACATTTTTAAAAAAATATTCACTGCTTCTTTTGTAAAAAGTAAAACAAACTTTATTCTTAATAACAACTTGATTTTTTTTTTCAGCGTAAGATTATTATATTACATATACTAAAAATGTTGAAATCAACTTAAGGAACTAGAGAAATAGAATATTTTTTGATGAAAAACAATATTAATGATTATAAAATTTCCCAATTAATTTATTCTTCAAGAGTTAATTATTTCCTTTTAATAAGAGTTTATTTTTACATCGTTTTTCTTCAATTAAAATTTAATTATTGCAATTTTGTCAAGCTAGATAGAATTTCAAAATGAATATGCTTTTTTTCTCCTTTGAATATGCATTCAATTCCAAAAGAATGTTACTTATAATTTAAAAGAGTTTTTGGTTTATAATTTTTTAGTTTTTCTTATTTTTTAATCAAAATAATTATAATTCTTAAAACAATATTAAATGAGTATTTAATCTTACATCTTATTAATTTTATGTTAACAGTATAGATGAGTTTAAATTTTGTAATGACTACAACAAAACTGCGCTTTAAATTAAAAAAAAAAAAAGAACAAAATAATTTTTTTAAATATAATGAGTATTTCTAAAAATATTTATCTAGAAAGGGATTAAATATGATCTCTTTGTAACCACTAAAGATTGTCAAATACTTTTGTATTTAGTTAGAAAAAATTTAATTTTTAAAGAAATATACTTTCTCTTGATTAAGAGTTCTTGAATAAATACTCGAGCACGCCATAAAACACTTTTTCGAAAAAAAAACTTTTCTTTGAAATTAAGAATATAATTAATATATATTCTCTGATTAAAACTAATTAATTACACAGCCATCAAATCTTACATTTGAGAGTCATTGTTTTATTTTTATAGTCAAGTGTAAGCAAAAATGAAATAGGAGACCATTCGAATTTTTAAGAAATCCAACCAAATATATTTTTAATTAGATTTCTGAGAGTTAAATTTTTATATTTTATTTTACCGAATATATTTAGCACCTAAAAAGATTCTTTTTTTTTTTTTTTTTATAATATCTTGAAAGGTTTTTCTAAAAACGTATTTATTTAAATAAAATAGAATATTTAACGGAATTTTCTTTTATCCTTTTTAATCGTCTTTTAATTTCATTTTCTTACATTTATCGTTTTCTATAAAAAACTTTTTACAGAAAATGATTTTTCATTTAGATATAACTTTATTTTAGTAGTTTTTATTCCATAAACATTGATAAATTAATCATAGTGCAGCAATTTTTCATTTGATGAATTTTAAATAGTAAAAAAATAAAATTCGATGCTCTAATTATTTCTTGCTTACAAGTAAGAATAATAATATGTTATTGACTCTCTTTATGTACTTTAAGCCTTCCTAATAATTTTCATGGATTAAATCAGGTTTTATGGAATTTGATTCCGGGGGCTTTGAAAAAAAAGGAATATATTTTTTCTAACTATAAATTATTTATTTAGGATTAAAAACTTTCCATACATTTAAAAAAAAGGAAATATCAAAATATGAATTTGGATTCAATTTCATCCCATTTCAATGGGAAAACGATGTTGAAATACATGTCAACTCGATTTCTATGAAAGTTTTAAAGAAAATTATTAAAATATTTCATTTGAATTTTTTAAAAAAAGTGTATTGATTCTTAAATACTGAAAGGATTTAGATAAATTTTATAGGTAAAGATTAAAATAATGCTTTTCCTACGCTATAATAAGTTATTCGTTGATTTTTGTTTTAATTGCGAATTATATATATATAATATCTAATTAAAAAATTTTGTTAAAATATTTACTACTAAATTTTATGTGTCTTAACTTTTTTCCGTGCAAAATAAATTGCCAGAGATATAAATTTGGAACCTTTAAAAAAAGAAAAAGAAATTTTAAGGGAAAAATTCAAAAAAGTGTTTCAATACACACATAAGTCGTTGTGGCAATGATTCTGCCTTTTTATCTGTATTCAATAAAGAAATTAAAATTGAAATAGTTTTTTGAATTATTCTTAGAAAAAATATTAAGTTTAAATTCAGAACGTAGCTTTAAAAATTCGTTCCCTAAAATATCGAAAACTAAGTAACATAAATTTTAGAGGTGTTATATAACATAAGATAATTTTTTCGGGGGGAATTTGATACCATTTATTCGAATCTAATACACACCTTTTTTTCAGTGTAAAAGGGTACGAAAATTGGGTCGGCATAGAATCGAACAAAACATTTTTGGGGGGGAAAATTGTCCCAAAATTTTTTCAAAAGAAAAAACAATCCACTTGCAAGTGACTTTTCATTTCCCCAATTTATTCCCCTTTCAGTATCTCTAAATGGGTTTGTATTTAAGATTTTTTTTTATACCTTCGATCCTCTAAACATCAAGGATATCGGTAAAAACCAAGACGAGTTATTATGACTCAAGTATGGGAAAGGAGGCAATTTTATACGCAGAAAAATGCAGAAACAGAGTAATGAAGCTGAAAATTTGACACAGATGAAACAAATATACGTTGATGGCATAATCAAAACGATATAATTTTTGCTCGTAAATATTCAACAATTTTTAATAATTATGTTAGATTCTTTTATGATACATTCTTTAAAAAAAATGCTGCGTAACAATAAATGCTTGGGAGACGACACCATGTGGGTAAATAGTGACGCCGGCGCCGAATCCGAAGTCAGCTGTGACAATGAGAGTGACGAATCATTTTCGAAACATATGATACTGGCGGTTAGATTAACTATAGATTCATGTGTGTATCTGAAAGTTTTTGATACCGGTCAAATAAATTAATTAACTTCTTAATATTTACCATTAATTTTTTTAAAAGAAATTGCTCAAATATCGAATATTGATGAATCTGAATCTCTTTTCTCAACATTGAATAGAGAATTGGTTGTGTGGCTTTAAATCAATGATAACAATTCTTCACAAAATTTTTTTGAGAATTCGAGGTGCGGCTTGGAAATGATGGTGGATTAGATTCAAGTAAATGATGTATATAACACTCATGGACAAAAAAGTAGGCCAAAAAGAAATAATTGCGGGATCATAACGAAACTTGGCATGAAGGTACACGTTGAACAGAAATGCGAATGATTAGAAATGCAGCGTGATTGCGCATTACGTATAGACGGTTGAGGGCGTTTATCGTCGTTCTCCATGGGTATAAAAAGGTAACAAAGCATGTTTGAGTGTGTGAATCGTTTAAAAAGAAAGGGGCGAGGAACCCCATTAGAAATTTTCAAACAAATGAGCAGAAGTCGCGTTGGAGGAGAACATCGGCATGATGGAAGCTGGGTGGTCACAAGGCGGGCCGCTTAGGCCGCTTTTGATTGTGTGGTGAGGGGGTTGGGACCAATGGATCGAGAGATGCCATTTACCCGTAGCCCAAATCCGAAAGACGCCACTTTGTAAAAAATGCACGGCTGGCCAACGCTTCATCGGCAACCATCCAGCCACGGGTGCACCTTCACTGGCCCCCCTGTGTTTCCCCGAACCGTACAAAACGCCTGGCTGAAAGACATTTGGGGTCGGGCGCCCATTTCTGAGGCCCTTTCGCCCACTCTGACGCCCCGTTTGGAGTGGTGCCCCGAGAGGAAACTGACTGCAGCGGAATGGAACCAGGTCTCTTTAGCAACAAACCAGATTCAACTTTTCAGTGATGACTATCGTTTCGTGTGTGGAGACCCCGTGGTGAACGCCTCAATCCAGCCTTTCCTTTACAGCGACACACCGCTTCCCCAGCTGGTGAGATTGTATAGAATGACATTGCCTTCAATACACGGTCACCCCCAGTGTTGATCCATGACACCATGACAGCCCAGCGCGGTATGTCCATGAAATCCTGCAACCACATGAGTTCCACTCATGCAACGGCTCCCATGAGTCATTTTTCAACAAGACAGTGCTCGCCCTCACACGGCAAGGGTGTCACAAGACTGTCTCCGCACTGTTACTACCCTTCCTTGGCCTGCCCGATCTCCAGATTTGTCTCCAATTGAGCATGTCTGGGATCATTTGGGACGCGAGTTTGGCATCCCATGAGTTTGAATGAACTAGAGACAAGGTTGCAACTAATAGGGAACGAAATGTCTCAAGACATCATACAGAACTTGTAAGCCTCAATGCCCGATCGTATTGAAATCGTGCATTCGCGCTAAGGGGTGTCAACAGGGTATTAAATCATCCGCTCTTTTGCCTTTTCCTCTGAAATAAATCCTCTACTTTCTTTGATTTTCTAATCATTGAGAGAGATTTGAATCATAAAATGATTCAAATCTCTCTTGCGTTAAATCTTTCTTTGTTCAGGTTAGTCTCTCTTTCCTGCATCAGTCATTGCTTGAAAACAGGTTGCAAAAATATTTATTAACAATCCAAAATGTAAAGTGCTATTATAAATGCACTGTCTAAATTTACGTTTAGAAGCAATGAGATAAATGGTGCACACACACACACGTCATTACAAAGAAGCTATACGTGGTTTAAAATTGACTAAAAGTAGCTAGAAATGGCTCAAAGAACTTTCAAATACTGTATTGCATACTTTAACGATCAAATATAATCGTTTTTCCATAGAATACCTAGTTAAATCGTAGGATTCAATAGTTTTATATACTTTAACTGACATGCCTAACCTTTTCATGAAATATCTAGTTATTCTACGAAATAAAGGATTTTTCACACTTTAACGATAATATATGTATATATATATATAATTAGTATCTTAAAGTTTTTAAATAATTAGTCTCATGAAAGGAGTTTTATTCTTGAAAACGTCTCACATTATCTTTGTGATTAAATTATTTACTATATAAGTTTATTGGCGTTTCTTGCGTGACAGCAATTTCTATGAAACCCCTTTAAGGTATTTCATCCCTTCAATAAAAGTTTTATGTAAAGGAAAATAAGACACAGACACGACATATGACTGTATGTATAAAGCAAAAATTTAAAAATAAATGAAATACAGAAAACATAAGATTACGGGTGTATGTTTGAATAATATAAGTAATACAAAAAAAAACATTTTATGCATTGGGAATTTCCAACACAATCTTGTTTATCAAAAGCATTTCAGAGCAAAGATTTATGTTACAAAACATAAAAAAAAAGTATTAAACATTTTAGCCAAAAAAAGAAAAAAAAATGTTTCTTTAACTGCTGTAAAGAGAAATTTGAATAAAATTAAATTTTAATATATTTTATATATATTAAATATATATTTTAAAAGTCCTTCATGAATCAAAAACAAAATTGAAAAAAAAATTCTGCAAGGTATCATGAAGAAAATGAATTTAAAATTAGGCAGGATGAGAGAAAGTTTTATTATTACTTTGAATTCTTGAGGATATATGTTATTAAGTTTTTTTTAAATATATAAAACCAAATAAGACATTCAGTATTTCTGAACACTAATTTAAATTTATTTTTAAATTACATTTAATGTTTATATTGATACACAAAAGTAATTTCAGTTAAATTTTTCAATTTGTACTACATAACATTTTTAAAAAATATGCATTAAAACAAATTTTATCTTAATTCAGACTTTTGTTCAAACTATTACATTTTTAAGACTCTCAAGCATAGAAAAAATAGATGACAGCGTAAGCAAATAATATTTTCTCATCTCATTAAGCCAGTGCTTCTCAAACTTTCAGTATTTGCGACCCAGTTTTCAATCAAATTTTACTCGCCCCCCTTCATACAATAACAATGTATTGAATTCAATAACGTACTTTGACGCTAAAGCTAGAGCGTAAAATTTAAAATATAAACCGTACAAATTATCAAGATAAGTATTAACTATCACTATATAGGGCCCTAGTAATTACTAAACTTGTTGTTAACTTGGAATAGATAAATTAATTATCAAATACACATTCAGCACTGATACATTTATAAGCATATTATATCATTGTAAATATGTATTTTAATTTTATTATGTCAGAATATATTTTGTTTTGTTTCATTTCAGTAAATTTATATATTTTTTAAAAATTATCTTTTATTTTTGATATGATCACGCCCCCTACGCAGGGTTATCACATCCTCTAAGAGGGGCGCGCCCCACAGTTTGAGAAACGCTGCTTTAAGCACTATAAGAGCCACCAGGAATTTTTAAAAATTTTAGAACAAGGATCCCCCAAAAAAAACATTATACAAATTTTAATCCCCCCCCTGCTGGGATAAAAAAAACAAAAAAAAGTTGAGAGCCTTTTTAAAAAATTTTTTTCCCAAATTTTTCAGTTTTTTACTTTTAAGTACGTATGCAAGTAATCCTCAGTGTTTATTTTTTTAAGGGGAGACTGGTAATTATATTTAGGGCCTTATTTAATAAAGCAAGTATATATATATATATATTAAATTATAAATTTAATAATTATATATATAATAAAAATTTTATTTACTTGAAATAATATTTTTAATTTGACTAAAAAATTTATTTTATAGAATAAATTTTATATATATATATTTATATATATATATATATATATTTTTTTATAAATTTTGCACAAGTTACAAAATTGGAACCTTTCCCAATAAGGTTTTTTAAAAAAAATTTATTGATAATAAAGTTGAAAATTTACTCTTTTAAAAAACAAAAATTTAATCTTTACAACTATATTTAAATTTATTAAACATTTTCTTAATTAATGTTAAAAAAATGCAAAAAAATTTTTTTATAAAAATTCTTTTAATTTTAATTTTTTTATAAATTTAAATAATATTGTCCTTAAAATTAGTGGGAAATCTAAAATAGCATAATTATCGAATAAATTTATCAGAAAATAAATTTAGATATTCAAATGCATCCTTTTATGAAATTGTTTTTTTAAAATATATATATATATATTTTTTTTTGTTATATAAAATTTAAAAGGCCCCAAGAGCTGAACAAAGTTTTTTTGAAAACATTTTTTCAATAACTGGTGTTTTTTGTGTTAAAAATATTCTACTCTGATGTATAAAGTATGAATACTTTTACTTTTCTAAATTATACATTTCAAAAATCCTAATTCTCTCTGTTTACAGAAGTCTTACCTATACATTTTTATCCTAAAAGCAATTTCTTAATATGGGAATGTTTTATAAATATGTCATTTTGTCTTTTTTGTTTATTTTTTTGCCAAAAATTGCTTTTAAATAATTTTTATTATAATAATATTCTTAAAATAATCCTATATGCATGCTCTAATTCACACACAGCGATTATTTAAAACAAACAAGTATTAATTTATAAGCTTTTTTTAAAACCACGGTCTTAACGTAGTCGGATACCTCAAAATATTCGACACGTTGGGGACCGATTTAAAAAACCCAAAAAGGGTTTTAAATATATTTAGGCGCTTTGATTGAATAAGCATAAAATTGTTTTGGAATTTTTACAAAAAAAATTTTTTAAAAAACATATTTCAAAAAAAAATGAAAAGAATAACCTTTTTTCAAAAAGTTCTCCTTTTTTAAAAATGCTTCTTTTTAATAATATTTGCCGATAGCTAAAACCCTTTGACAGGGGCCCAATTTTTGTTTTTTGAAAATTCCATTATTTTAGAGTTACAATCCATTAAATTTTTCGGCGTTTTTTCTTAAAATTACCCCATCTGTTTTCGTAAAACATGGATAAACCATTTAAAGTTATATATTTAAAAAAATTTTTTTTTGGGTCTGTAAAATGTCTGAGCTATATACAGGAAAATATTATTATAATGAAGTTTTTTTCAAAAAAGAATATTTTAAAAAAAAGGGTTTCATTTCTTTTTTTGTCAAAATATTGTTTTAAAAAATTTTTTTTAATACTATCCTTAAACTTTTTTATATACATTTTCTTCAAATGACACTTACATAAATATTATTCATTTATACGCGCAAAACCCGGTTCGAACGTAGTGGGATCCAAGATATCAACTACACTTTCGTAAATATGTGAAACTATTCCACGTTTCGTAATGTAAATCATTTAAACACTAATGCAAACATTCATATAGCACACTAGATACATTTTATTCACATTTAAAATTTCCCTATGTCTAAATTTCAGTTCCAACGTGTAACAATTTCCACGCTTGTTAGGTTCAGGGTGAAGTATTGCTCCTACCATGAAAACTAGAATAGATCTTCCCTATAAAAGGGGAACTTGATTTAGATCGGGGACCTTGTAATCTCGACTGCGTCCTGCTGGCCCATAAACCCTGAAATACGGCCCGTTCTTCCCTGGTCTGTAATCTGGGACCTAAAGCTGTAGGATCGAGCAACAATGGGCAAAACTTTATCAATGGGCTCGGTAGCTCTCCTGAACACCTAACGGCCGCTATTAACATCTGACCGCTCTCCACTAGGGTTGCCGATTTGGCGGTGTTTGGATTGTAATTCGAAATGTGAATTTTTTTTAAAAAAAAAAATATACGATTGATAAATGGGGATTTCTATTATTTTTATTTAAATTCAAAAATTTTTAAAAAAAAAAATTAAATATTTCCTATACGGTCTTTCTTTTCCAAATATTAATACAAACATCAAAATATTTGCTTCGCTATTGAAATGAGAATTGCTGTCAAATTCTATTTATATTCTAATTTTAGAGAATTTGAATTTGGAATTCACTATAGTTTAAATTGGAAGACATAGATATAAAGACTTATATCGTAAAATTAGAATCGTTTTATTAGTTCAGTAGAAATTTAAATCAACAGTGCCTGTTTAACCCATTGGTTGCTTGGGGTGGATGCCCAGGGGCCCGGACCCAGAATAGACTTAATTGGCCCGGACAAGTTGGACTTAACCAGATTTCATGGTTATAAATTTCGATCCCCCGGCCCAAAGGCCCTAGATCCCCCGGGGCCCGGAAAAAAAAACCGGGATATAAATCAAATTCAAATGTTGCAATGACAATCTTCCCCGGGAGACAGTGAACCTAATAAAAGTAGTTTTCGAATCAAATGATCTAATAAAAAAAAATTTAAAATCCCAAAAAAACTCCCCATTTTTCTGTTGATAAAAAAACTTTTTAAAAATTTTTTTGGGAATGAATCAAATTTTATGTTGTTGTTTTGGTATATTCTTTGTTGAACTTAATCTCTACGTTATCCGGTTTCAAGTTGTTCACGAATCATTATTCATTCAGTTAATTCAAAACAAAAAATCAGTACAATAGGTTTTCCTTTTTTCGTACAACAGAATTGCATGCTCATTGGTTGATTTTTGTCATAGTACTAAAAAGTAAAATGAAAGTTGTTGATATGATGGGGAACTCATAAATTTAATTCACTGTGCGGGGGTGATGATAACACCTGATCAGGATCACATACTCCTAACTTTCACTCCATCCAAACGTGTGGACTTTGAGCATTCACTTATTAAATGTGAATTTTCATCACCACGGAAATATGCCTTAGATTCGTTTATGTGAAACTTCTACAAGGTTCGCATCGAATTTTCTTTGATTGCACGGGTGAACTTAAAATGATGACTACAAAGACACAGTTTCAAACGACAAAACAAAAACAAACAAAAAAAAAGTCACACACAGCCATATCGGGTGAATACGAAGCTGGATTTTTCGAATGTTTTGTTGAAATTCATGAAAAGTAAGGGAGTTTTGAGGAAACACAATACAGCACTGTAAAATTCATCAACTACCTTGCCACAATTTGAGACATTTTATACAAATTTTTTCGCACAAAAACGGGGCTAAAATTTGAAATAATTACTTTTATTAATCGCATGTCTAGTTAATTTAAATACATTTTTTAAAAAAAATGTTGAAGTGCAAATTATTTTTTCTCTTTAGAAATGAATTTTTTTTCGAATGAAGAAAGTAAATAAATTCCTGAATGCTGTATGTGAACCAAAAGTCATAAAAATATTTGAAATTGAAGTCGTGCAAAATATTATATAAATTATGGTATTTTGATGCATGCAATCTGCATACTTTTAGTTCATAGTAATTATTATATACATATCTTGTTAATAAAAAGAAATTATGTTATAAAAAGAAAATCGGTGGAGACATACATCAAGAAAAACTATTATA